>JAODAL010005101.1:0-147900 GCA_025379985.1 Phyllomedusa bahiana
TTGGGTTTTTTAAGTTTCGTAGTTTGCTGGGTCAATGAACAATGCTGGGTGCGAAAAAGTCAAAAAAACACTAATGTTTTTTTTTGGGGTATAATAAACTTATTTTTTCCCCCTTTCAATTCCCTGTGGTGAATTAGAATTGTTTTTTAAGATTTACGTAGATGCTGCGTCAATGAACAATGTGGGTGGCAAAAGCAAAAAACACGTAATTTAGTTTTTTATAATTAAACGGTATTTTTTGCCCCCTTTCAATTCCCCTGTGGTGAAATAGAATTGTTTTTTAAGATTTATAGATGCTGCGTAAGAACAATGTGGTGCCAAAAGTAAAAAAAACACGAAAATTGTTATGTTTTGGTATATTAAACTATTTTTTGCATTTTTTTATTTCATCCTGTGGTGAATATAGAATTGCTGTTTTTTAAAATTTACGTAGAGCTGCGTCAAAGAACAATGTGGGGGGCAAAAGTCAAAAACAAGAAAAAGTTATGTTTTGTATAATAAACGGTATTTTTTTACCTTTTTAATTACCCTGTGGGGAATTAGAATTGCTGTTTTAAGATTTACATAGATGCGGTCAATGAAAAAAAAATGGGTGCAAAAAACAAAAAACGTAATGTTATGTTTTGAAATAAAGGTTTTTTTACTTTAATTCACTGTGGGAAAATAGAATTGCTGTTTTTAAATTTACCTGGTGCTGCTCAATGAACAAAATGGGGGCCAAAGTCAAAAAACCGTAACTGTGATGTTTTTGTCGATACACGGTATTTTTGGAACAAAAACCCGTGCTGACTACAAGTTGCTGTTTTTTAATTTAAACTGCAAGGGGGGATATATAAACAGTAAAGGGTTTTTTTAAGGGGTAAAATTGAAATGAACACCTTCTAAAAAGTTACTGAAAATTTAAAGTGGAGTTTTTGCAGAAACAAAGAGCCCTGCATTTTACTAAAAATGAGTGTACCCATAAAAGTTCAGGCTCCCCAATACCCGGGAAAATTTTCAATAGCAAACGGGTTAATAATAAAGATATTACTACAATGTCTCATAAGTCTTGGTGAACTTTATCCAGTGTTCTTTTAGATAGAGATTGTCTGTGTTCGCCCGCGCCCCCCCCCCCCCGCTCCCACCCCCGTAAATTTACAGGGTAGATGTGTTTAAAAATTTTTGCTAACTACATAAAATCTTCAAATCTCTAATCAAACAAAAATTGGGAAGGTTTCACAGTAATAGTGAGGTTTTCTGTGCAGAAATACTAATTTCGCTGGTGTTTGGCCACAGGCGAGCGCAGGGGCCTATCCCTATGAGACGCTGAGAGACACTGAGGCTTTGAAAACAGGAAAACCTGTTCTTGTAAAACGAGGGCATGTGATTTTCAGCAATCGCAACCATCACTTCCCAGTCATGACGTCGCAAACATTCAATGCTTAATCTTAAACTGATTTGTGGCGCCAAAATTAAGGAAAACGCCGAAAAAAGGGGCAATCTTTAAAAGTGTGTCAGATTTTTACCCTTAATTATCGCATGATGTGGGAAATTTCGATCAATAGAAAACCCTTTCCCTTTCAACTTTGCGATAAAAATCGCTCAAATAGTGGGACCCAATTGAGTTCACTTGGGGAAAAACTGGTGGTTAAAACCTTTTCCACCCAGGTGCCCTTTTTCTTTGGGATTTTTTTTTATTTTACTCAAAGTGCTGGGGGGGAAAATTTTCTTGTACTTTGTTCTCTGTCCGTGCTCCTATCCTATCCTTGAGTAACCTACATTGGTCAAGTTTTCCCTGTAATTAGGGGAAATTTTTTTTTCCCAGTATTTTGTACATGAAATTTTTTTTAGTTTTTAATTCAGAAAACACATTTTTAAAAATAGGATGGAATCCCACCTGTCTTTTTTCTCTTTTTTTTTTTTTGTTTAAATGGGTTTTCCCCTTCAGGGAGATAATATGTTAAAAAAAATTTTGCAAAAAAAAGTCATTTTGCAATATGTGCCCATTAAAGTGTCCCCCTATTCCTGCAATTACAGCCCCATCACCCTTGAGCCACTCTTGACAATTGTGAAAACAAATGTCTTTGAAACAAACTTTTTTTTATAATAGGCCAGTAGTATTGCGATTTAAAAAGCAGCAGACCCAAAAAATTAAAAAAATTGACTTCTCAGCAATTTTTAAAATTTGAAGGGAAATGCCCATTAGAAGCCAATTTCTTTTCCCAAAGGGACCTGATTATTGTTGTATCTCACAGCACCTGCCCCCAAAAAAAACCTGAAATGCAAAAAAATTCTAAAGATGAAATGGAAATGGAATAGGTTTTTGTCATGAAACCTTGGTGTTTTTTTCGTCTCCTCACACACAGAAAAAACCAGAAAAATGAATTTTTGGGGAATGAAAAAAAAAAAATTGCAGTAAGAAATTATCTTTTAAAATTTTTTTTTCAAGGGACCATTTCGTTTAAAGGGGAAATGTAAAGTAGCCGGCAAGTAATCGGTCCCTCGGATTTGGGGCCAAAAATCTCAGAGATCCATCCCTGATTCTCTTGGGGAAAGTCAAAGATCCACTTATCTGGGGAAAATCCGGTTTTGTTTGTCTGTAAGATCACCAGCTGTGCTGAAGGTCCGCTCAGATATGACGGGGCTGCTGGGCAGGAAAAAACACCTCTATGGCGTGGCGAGCGAGTGGCATTCATCCTTTTTGGATCCCAAAAGTAAATTGGGTCCGAAACACACCCAAAAAAAAAAGGGGTTTTGAGACGCGATGTCGTGCACCATGATCTTAGTGATCTCTGTGTGTTGTAGTGTCCCCTGATTTACTTTGGGTGGGTGGTAAATAAAGATTGCCAGAGGTCACCCATTAGGCTTCTGCACCTTCCCCTGCTGTGCCGCTGCGGCTATTTGGCCTCTCTGCTTCACGCGTGCGTTTTTCCCCACCTGATTTTTGAAGAATGTAAAACAGTTTCCCCCGTTGATAAAACGAAAGGTCTCCATTTCCTGCATTTTACTCTCTATTTGGGTGGGTGGAAGGAAAGTGCTGAGTTTTGTTTTGTAGGGGTCCAGGAGGGTGGCCACGCAGAAAAGTTGTTCTTTTGATCCCTTAAATGCGAGGTCATGTTAAGGAAATGGAGATAAAACACTGTGGAGGATGGAGCCTTGATTTCCCAAGCCTGGGTCGGGGGGGCACTAGCAAATGATCTTCCTATTTCCTCCCCCGCCTCAAATTCGCGCCAACCTTTTTCCCAAAGGCGGGGGAGTCGGTAAGTCGGTTCCGAATACCCCCTCTCCTCGTTCCTCGGGAAAAGCTTAACACGCCCTGATTCCCTCAACAGCCCTGATTGCCTCAGTTGATGCCCCCTGAGAGTGATGCGCTCCCTTTGCACTAGCTCTGGACCCTGAACCATGCCAAATGAAGACCGTAAAATTTTTGAAACTGCGGGCCTTGTGGATTCGCGGAGAGAAAGGCTCCGGCGCATCTGTGTCCGTCTCCTCCCCGTCCTGGCGGGCCTGATGTTTCAGAGTGCCCAATGATCATTCCGAACTAAGATCACCCCCAATGGTCATGCTGAAAGGGCATTTTCGTATGACCATTTTTGGTGGCTTCCTAAAAATGGCAAGAGCTCTTTTTTTCCCCGCCTCCCTCTCGGTGGTCAACACCCCGGGTCCGCACCGCTGCTTGTCAGGCCCTGGTCACTTTTGTACTGGTAATGGCATTGCGCTGCTGCCACAATCGTGGGGCATGTGGAGGGTGGAAATTTCCGGTGTTGCCACGTCAAAATGGACGGTTGAGGGGAGGCCCGGAGGTTTCAACGCGCCAGGCGGGACGAAGCAGGGTGTGACGGCGGAAATGCGAACTCAGGGGGGGCCTCGAGCCTTCCCCGCAGGCAGTCCAGACCCCGGGGAGCGCTTTAGAAATTTTGGACGACAAGGTTCAAGGACAGTACCCGGCAAGGGGGTATGCTCCGCCCACCATCTTAGGGCGGCCCGCAGATTTTTTACCGTTATCCACACCACCTTGACTGGCACCCAAAGGGTTTTTGTCACCCAGCCCGTGCTCGGCTCGAGCCATCCACAGCTCCTGACCTGTTCCAACAGATTAATTTTAACAGGCCTGGTTTCTTGGGCCCGTGATGCCCCCAGTGGGCCCCTTGGGGGAAAAAACCTGCACCCCCCCTGAGGTTTTTTAAGAGCATGCGCCGAGCCTGAGAGCCCCCGTCACCCCAGAGACATCCACCCCGTCACCCCGTGAGCTGTCACAGAGATATAGCGGCCTTGGCCATGCTTACTGTCCATGTGTCGGTGGTTAGATGGACTTTGCCCGGGCAAGTGCAGACAACGCGCTTGAAAATTTTTGATGAACGTGGCTTGCCGGGCAGGGGCGGATTTTTTGGTAAAGAATTGCCGCTCGGATTGGTATTGGTGGCAGGGGAAGGGCCATTTTCATGGGGGAACCCATCTTTGTCCACCCGACGGAAAAAAGGGAAAATTTCAAGACCAAAAACCTGGCAATGGACATTCAGGTTTTTTGGGTTTGGGTGGTTTTGGGTTTTTAAATGTTTTTTGCTCCCAAACCTCCCAACGTGGCTGGCGGAATCACAGCGGACTTTGCGACCCCCCTCTTCCTTTTTGAGGCGGGCCCATTTGACATACCCCATCGTTTCCCCCTTGCCAGTATGAAGCGCTCGCAAACAAAATTTTTGCTGAAAAGACACGTTGGTCCCGCAAAGTCTCACTCATCAACACAGGTACTTGGCCCTTTCCCGAATTTGCATCCCGGAGTGCGGGTACAAAACAAAAGGCACTGCAAGGCGTTGCGATCGCCGGGATTTTTACCATTGACCGGGTTCCTTCTCCCCCTCTGTGGCTCAGAGTGGGCGTCAGAGCAGAAAAATCATCCGCTTTGGCCCCTTGGTTTTGGGGCCTTTGACCCCAAAAGCATTTTGTCATCAAAGGGGTCTTTGAAAATGGATTATCCAAAATGGGGGTCAGAGTTGAAATTTGGGCTGCTTCGTTCATGTTGGACGGATGTGTGATGTGATGACGACATTTGTGGCCCTTTACGGGAGGACGGGAGGTAAAACGCTAGATGCAGGTTGCATTAACCACTGAAGAAAAGTTGGGGACGTGTTCTTCGAGTTACAGGGCCCTGACCCGCAATGACAGCCTGCGGTCCCGCAACCGCATCCCTGGTTTGGGGTTGTCGCAGCATGTGGGAGCACCTTCCGACCTTCCCCCCTGTCCTACCCCCCCCTTTGGTCGCTTACCCATGCATTTCGCTCCCTGTTAGAAAAATAAAAATTTGAGAAGGTATGGAAAAGTTTTGGAAAGTCTCTTATTAAAAGACGGCAAAATCACAGCTATTCTTAAATCCCTCTAATTTCCTACAGCCAAAACTAGGATTAGAAACTGAAATGTTTCTTGCGAATACCTGTGAAATGCGGTCTGGTGGAAGAACCGTAAGACAAAATCAACAGTGTTCTTCCTTCAGTATCAGGGATTTATAACTGCCCAGTAGGACTAGGAATTGATAGTTTTCAACAAAATATCATACAAGTGCGCTATCTGCGCCAAACTGAGATTCACCGAGCGCAATAAAACTATTCAGAAGTTACACGGATGAGAAATTGCGTTTTTTGCAGCAATGACAAACGAGAACAGTTACTAGAGAATTTTTCTATCAGAATTGTCGTACAGGGTGGCTATTTGAAAAAAAACTAGGGCCGCACCACGTGCAATACAGCTATTTAAAAATTATACGGATAACAAACGGTGTTTTTTGCACCTATAAATACACCTGCGGTGACTACAAAATTGCTGTATTCAAATTTAAGTGCAAGGTGGCTCTATGAACAAAACTGGGCCGCACCTGAAGGCCAAATGTCACACAATAAACAGACCGCTCTAGGTAATCTATATTCCGAAGAGCTCTTTGATGACACATTGCGGTTGGGGTCAGAAGGCATTTCAAAAGATCAAAAGGCCTAAGAGGATGATTTTGTTTGCTCTGACGGCTAGTCGCTGATGCCCTCAGTGGAGGAGAAGGAAGCTGGTCCGTTGCCAGAAATATCAAGTGGTCAGCTGTGCCTCGCAGTGCCTGTGAATTGTAGCCTTTAGCTTGAAGATGTAGACTGTCAGGAAGAGTAAGTCACCTGTGAAGATGATGACATTGTAGATCAAACATGGTCTTTTGAGCAGCAGCTGGCAAGCGCATTATCAGTGGAGGAGGATGATGGGGTAGTGTAAGTGCGGATCCGGCCTCAGAAAGGAGAGGGCGGTCGCACAAGTCCGCTGACATTAATCCACCAGCCACGGTCAGTGGTGACAGCAGGAACACTGCTACTAGGTTTTCACCATTGAAGTGGTCCAGGACATGTGCCTTTTTTGATCAAGCCTCAGATTCGCCGACCGATGTCATATGCCGCCTTTGCTTTCAATGAGAGGGAAAGTGAAGGCAAGAATCTAAAGAATTTAACCACCACCAGCATGAACAGACACATGCATGTAAAGCATGAATTGCTGTGGAGAAAAAAGGCCACACAGCTCCTGGGCTTGCAACCACCATGACATCTTCTGCCTCCGCCACTTCCAAGTCCAAGCGGACCTCTGCTACCAATGTGCTGGAGCAGCATCGGCAAGCACCGTCACCAGTCCCAGACACTGTCGGCCGATTCCCAACACCAGCAACACAATCTACACCTTCCCCTTCCACCAGTCTTACCTGCACACCATACAGCAGCCAGTACACAACCCAGCCTTCTGTGTACCAGGTGTGGGAGCAGAAGAAACACTTTCAGCCCAGCCATCTCAAAGCCAAAAGCCTTAATGTTGGCATTACCAGGCTTTTGGCTTTGGAAATGTTGCCTTTCCGACTGGTGGACACAGATGAGTTCCGCCACATCAAGGCCCTTGCATGTCCCCAATATCAGATGACGAGCAGGCAATTCTTTGCCAGAAAATCTGACCCTTCCCTGGCAACGTTGCAGAAAAGATCTCTAGCGCGTTGGCTGCATCTATGTCCACCAGAGTCCATCTCCCTACAGACACATGGACTAGTAAGCACGGTCAAGGGTGTTACATCTCACTAACTGCTCACTGGAATAGTTTGGTGGAGTCCAGATCCCCAACCTCGACGGGTAGCATCACGTGCCAAGAGAAACCAGGCTGTTCTGAAATTAATCTGTCTTGGAGACCGTCAACACACAGGTCAAGAGCTGTGGACTGCTCTGCGCACTCAGACCGAACAGTGTCTGGGTGCTAAGAACCTGGTGCCAGGCAATGTGGCGTGCGACAATGGGAGAAATCTCCTTGCTGCCCTTAGAATCGGTAGACTTACCCACATCCCTTGCCGTCATGAACATCATGAACCTAGTTGTGCAGAAATTTCTCAAGCTCTACCAGGGTCTTAACTGTCTGCTGAGGAAGGCTCGAGGTCTTAGCTCACACTTTCCAGGGTTCACACCCTGCTTCGCCACGACTCGCAGCGTTACAACGTCATCAGGGCCTCCCTGCCAACTGTCTCATTGTTGAAGGGGCCACACGCTGGAATTCCACCCTCCACATGCTCCAGCAATTGTGGCAGCAGCGTAATGCCATTATGCAGTATGGAGTGTCGCATGGCCTAACGAGCCATGGTGCAGACCTCAGGGTGTTGAGCCACACAGAGTGGAGGCAGGTGAAGGATCTCTGCAACATCGGTCATGGCTGGCCACTGTTCAAACTATGGCCAATTTTCTAAGTACTAGAACAATTAATTAAAACCGGAATTTAAACCAGGATTAAACAAGGATTGCTAAAGGTAACAGCTTGTTATGCTTTTCTCTTCCACTTACAGCCTCACAGCCTGCCACAGTCACTCACCATGCTTTTCCTGCCCTCCATCATCTATACCTCCATTTTTCTTAAACTAATTGCCTATCCCCATACGCCTCTGCTGGGCAATGAACTCGTTATCTCCCCCAGCATTTCACCCTCTCACCTGTCTCCTGCCACCAACCTGTTTCCCACTATCCATCCCTTCCTCACTAAACAGACCCAACCTACTTACTGTCTATCTTACTCCCACCTCCTAACCCTCTCTCTGCTCCTCCCAGCTGCTGGGGACATATCCCCGAACCCAGGGCCCCCACAGCACATTCCCACTATTGTATCTCTGGCCGCTAACAGACCCATTTCTGCAAACTCTTTTAACCCTGCAAACTTGAAACCTATTCCCTTGTGCCCTCCTTCTCCTATTTCTCTCTCTGGAGCTCTATGGAATGCACAGTCTGTATGCAACAAACTATCCTACATACATGACCTCTTTATATCACGTAACTTATCATTCCTTGGTCTGACGGAAACCTGGCTGAAGCCCTCTGACACAGACTCCCCTGCTGCTCTCTCCTTTGGTTGACTCTACTTTACCCATGCTCCCCGCCCTGGCAACAAGCATGGCGGAGGTGTTGGCCTTCTCCTGTCAGACACCTGTTCCTTCGCCCCCATTCCGCCATTACCTTTCCTCAACCTCCCCTCCTTTGAGGTGCACTCTGTCCGCATCTACTCCCCCTCCAATCTCCAAGAGGCAGTCGTCTACCGACCACCAGGCCCTGCCACCACCTTCCTTTATCACTTCGCCTCCTGGCTTCTGCACTTTCTGTCCACTGAGATACCAACGATCATAATGGGAGACTTTAACCTCCCCATAGACCCACCCCACTCCGCTGCCACAAAACTCCTCTCGCTCTCCTCTTCCTTTAGCCTCTCCCAGTGGATCTCTGGAGACACTCATAAAGATGGACATACTCTGGACCTCGTCCTCACCCACCTCTGTCCCCTATCTGACTTCTCTAATTCTCCACACCCTATATCTGACCACAACCTGCTTACCTTCACCACTATCTCCTCCCCACCTATGCCTCCTGTCTCACACCAAGTACACCCCCGCAGGAACCTTCAAAAACTTAACCCTCGCACTCTCTCTGACTCTCTTGTATCGCTCTCTACTATATCGTCGTTAGATGACCCCAACACAGCCACTGCTTTCTACAACCACACAATCACCTCCACTCTTGACTTGGTCGCCCCTCTCACACACAACAGAACCCACAAAACAAACAGACAACCCTGGCACACAGACTCCACCAAACAACTGAGGCGAGCCTGCAGAATTGCCGAACGCCACTGGAAGAAAACCCGCTCCACCACCAACTTCACCTCATACAAACTATCACTACACACATTTAAGTCTGCACTCGCATCAGCCAAACAGGATTACTTCACCACTGTCATATCCTCCCTGTCCCACAACCCCAGACAACAATTCAAAACCTTCAACTCGCTTCTCCGTCCACTGCCACCTCCTCCCCCATCCCTCCTTTCAGCGGATGACTTTGCCACCCACTTTCTAAACAAGACGAACCTCATCAGAGAAAGCATCACTCCACTGTCCCCACCGCCCACACCCATGCCGGCACAGTCCCCACCACCAGCCCCTTTACCCGCACAGTTCCCACAGCCACCACCTTGCACTTCCCCCCTAACTTGCTTCTCCACCTGTCACTCATGACATGCTCTCCTCTCTACTCTCCAAATCCAACCTCACTACCTGTAACCTTGATCCACTCCCATCCCACCTTATCCCAGACCTCAGCCCTGTTATACTCCCAGCTCTCACCCATCTCTTCAACCTATCACTAACCTCTGGCATCGTCCCTTCACCATTTAAGCATGCCACCATCACAACCATCCTGAAGAAACCTTCTCTTGACCCCTCCTCTCTGTCCAACTATCGCCCCATCTCACTGCTTCCATTTGCTTCGAAACTCCTCGAACAACACGTCTACCTTCAACTGTCCTCCCATCTGTCCTCCAACTCTCTTCTTGACCCACTGCAATCTGGTTTCCGATCCCATCACTCTACAGAAACCGCCCTAACCAAAGTCAACAAAGACCTATTAACCGCTAAAACCTCACGTCACTACTTCTCCTCTTAGACCTGTCCTCCGCCTTTGACACTGTTGACCATTCCCTCCTGCTACAAATCCTCTCATCCCTCAGCATCACGGACTCAGCCCTTTCTTGGATCTCCTCATACCTCACTGATCGGACATTCAGTGTCTCTCACTCTCGCACCACCTCCTCCTCTCGCCCTCTCTCTGTTGGTGTCCCCCAGGGGTCAGTTCTGGGATTCTTCTCTATCTACACTCTTGGTCTGGGTCAGCTCATAGCATCACATGGCTTTCAGTACCACCTGTATGTTGATGACACCCAACTCTACATCTCCGGCCCAGACATTAACTCTCTACTGTCCTGGATCCCAGACTGCCTGTTATCCATATCCTCCTTCTTCTCCTCCCGTCTCCTAAAACTTAATGTAGAGAAAACTGAATTCATTATCGTCCCACCGTCGCACTCCATCCCCACCCCTGATCTCTCTATCATAGTCAATGGCTTTACATTCTCACCGGTTCCGCAAGTCTGCTGCCTTGGGATAACACTCGACTCCGCTTTGTCCTTCAAACCCCAAATCCAAACCCTTACCTCCACCTGTCGCCTCCACCTGAAAAACATCTCTCACATCCGCTGATTCATTAACCCTGTCACTACAAAAATGCTTGTCCACGCCCTTGTCATCTCCCGCCTCGACTACTGCAACATCCTTCTCTGTGGCCTCCCATCTAACACTTGCTCCCCTTCAATCCATTCTCAACTCTGCTGCCCGTCTTATCCACCTCTCCTCGCTACTCCCCTGCCTCTCCCCTCTGCCAATCCCTGCACTGGCTACCCATTGCCCAGCGCATTAATTTCAAGTTACTAACCATGACCTACAAGGCTCTCCATAACCTCTCCACTCCATACATCTCTGCTCTAATCTCCAGATACTCCCCCTCACGCAACCTCCGCTCCTCACAGGACCTTCTTCTCCGCTCTCCTCTTGTCACCTCCTTACACAACCGTCTCCAAGATTTCTCTCGTGCCTCCCCCATACTCTGGAACTCGCTGCCCCAACACATCAGACTCTCCCCAACTTTCACCAGCTTCAAAAGCAACCTGAAAACCCACTTCTTCAGGATAGCCTACAACCTAGAATAACCCCGCTGTCACTACACCTCACAAACATGTCTGCCCCTCACCTTCTGTCTCTTTCCCCCTTCCTTGTAGATTTTAAGCCTTCGCGGGCAAGGCCCTCTCTCCCTCGTAACCTGCTGTTAGTCAGAGATTGTCACTACTGTAAATGTTTGACTTATGTTTAGAGATGGGCGAATTGATTCTAACGAAGTGGAATTCGTTTAGAATTTCAGGAAAACTTCGGTTCTGAACGATGTCGAAGTTTGGGGGACTTCGGGTGAACGAAGTGTGCATTTGATTGATAAAATGGCTGCGAGCACATGGCGTTGTTCTGCTGTTGTGGTCACTAAAAGAAACCGTCTTTTTCACCGCCAAAAAATACATTTTTCCTGTAGCCTAATTCACAAGTGAAGGTTAATTATAATTTTTTCTCTTGTTGTGTAGCGTAGAAAACATGCCATTGTAACATGCTACAAAGCTCGTAGTTTGTGGTTGTTCAATTGTTTGGCGCAATTGACATCCAGAGGTTAATTAAGCGTTGTTTTTCTGCTGTGGTGACTAAAAGAAACCGTCTTTCACTGCCAAAAAATAAATGTTTCCTGCAGCCTAATTCACAAGCGAAGGTTAATTACAATTTTTTCTCTTGTTGTGTAGCGTAGAAAACACGTCATTGTAACACGCTACAAAGCTCGTAGATTGTGGTTGCTCAATTGTTTGGCGCAATTTACATCCAGGGGTTAATTAAGCGATGTTTTTCTGCTGTGGTGACAAAAATAAACCGTCTTTCACCGCCAAAAAATAAATTTTTCCTGTAGCCTAATTCACAAGCGAAGGTTAATTACAATTTTTTCTCTTGTTGTGTAGCGTAGAAAAACAGGCCATTGTAACACGCTACAAAGCTCGTAGTTTGTGGTTGCTCAATAGTTTGGCGAAATTTACATCCAGGGGTTAATTAAGCGTTGTTTTTCTGCTGTGGTGACTAAAATAAACCGTCTTTCACTGCCAAAAAATACATTTTTCCTGTAGCCTAATTCACAAGCGAAGGTTAATTACAATTTTTTCTCTTGTTGTGTAGCGTAGAAAACACGCCATTGTAACACGCTACAAAGCTCGTAGGTTGTGGTTGCTCAATTGTTTGGCGCAATTTACATCCAGGGGTTAAATAAGCGTTGTTTGTCTGCTGTGGTGACAATAATACACCGTCTTTCACCGCCAAAAAATAAATTTTTCCTGTAGCCTAATTCACAAGCGAAGGTTAATTACAATTTTTTTCTCTGTTGTGTAGCGTAGAAAACACGCCATTGTAACATGCTACAAAGCTCGTAGTTTGTGGTTGCTCAATTGTTTGGCGCAATTTACATCCAGGGGTTAATTAAGCGTTGTTTTTGTGCTGTGGTGACTAAAAGAAACCGTCTTTCACTGCCAAAAAATAAATTTTTCCTGTAGCCTAATTCACAAGCGAAGGTTAATTACATTTTTTTCTCTTGTTGTGTAGCGTAGAAAACACGCCATTGTAACACACTACAAAGCTCGTCGTTTTTGGTTGCTCATTTCTTTTGCACAATTTACATCCAGGGGTTAATTAAGAGTTGTTCTGTAGTTGTACTCAGTAAAAGAAACTTTGTTTTTCACCGTCACAGAAGAAATTCTGTAGCATAATTCATATCCGAAGGTTAATTAAGCCTGTTTGTGCTTTTATATTCAGTAAAATACACAGAGTTTTTAAACGGCACATACAAGTCAATTTTTCCTGCCACTTGTGGAGCGCAATTTATATCCAAGGGTTACCCAAGCTTCTTAGTGGGTTCATTTGGAGTCAAATACAGGGTGTGTATTTATCATATACAGATATCTTCATCAAACAGTGTCTGTACATTTTAGAACAAACAGTATGTCAGACAGAGAGGTGGCAGGCTCTTCACCTGCGAGTGGCAGAGGCACAAACATTCCAGGCCCAGGTCGCAGCACAGCAAGGGGACGTCGCAGCAGGGGTCATTCGGTGAGGCCACAACTGCCGCTGTCATCTAGCGGCCGTGTGTTGTTCAGCAACCCAATGATTCTTGATTGGTTGACTAGGTCATCCACTTCCTCCCAGATTACATCTGACAACCTCAGCCAAGAGTCGGTGGGAACGTCAGACACAACCCTTAGTTGGCATGGCCCGGGAGCGGGTCAGCGGCCCTCACCTGTCCTCAACCCGCTTCTGTCCCATCCGGTTCCCTCAGCCAGAGATCTACTATGTGGTCTGGGCTCAGCGCCACTATATAGCGAGGATGAACAATTTGAGGAGGGCAGTCAGCAGCTACTTGGCAGCGAAGAAATGGGGCCAATATCCCCTGCTTCTTGCAGTAGGCTGCAAAGTATAGATGTTGAGAGTGGCATGGGAGGTCATGTTGTGAGGGGTCAGCCTCTGCATACCAAGACCGGTGATGAGGACAACAGTGACAATGAAACACAAATAGATGATGATGTAGCCGACCGCACTTGGGAGCCGGGTGAGGCAAGGGCTTCATCATCGTCAGGAGAAGAGGGCGTCAGCTTGCGCGTCAGGCAGCGGCACAGCCAGAAAGTGGGTCGTGTGGCCGTGAGTCAGCAGGATAGCAGCATTGTGAGGTCGGGAGCCAAGCGGCCACAGGATAAAAAACCCGCTTCGCAGGTCCAACAAAGTAGCGGCACAGGGGCTCAGCGAGGCGGCGGCGGCAGTAGTCACTCAGTGCGGAGCGTTGGCGGTAAAATCCGATACTCGGCGGTGTGGCAGTTCTTTGCTAAGACACCGGAGGAGCCGAATATGGGTATATGTAGAATCTGTGGGCAGAAAGTGAAGCGTGGCCAGGGAGCTAACGTTGACACCACGGCCCTGCGCCAACACACGCAGCGTCACCATCCGGTGGCCTGGGAGAAACGTGGCTCAGATGTAGTGGTCCATCCTGCCGCCGCAGCAACAGCAGCAGCAGCAGTGCCCAGTGGCACGCATGCCATTGCAGCCAGTCAAGGCTCCACCACCTCTGCAGAAGGGAGCTGTTTCTCTTTGACATCATCTCCTGGTCCAGATGCTTCTGCTCCTCGCTACCCATGGCGCCAGCAGTCGTTCAGCGAGGCGATTGCAAAGAGACAACAGTATGCGTCCAACCATCCTAAGGTACTGAAGCTGACTGTACTCCTGTCCAAGTTGTTGGTGCTGCAGTCCCTCCCTTTCCAAATGGTGGACTCTGCACCGTTCAGAGAACTAATGGCTTGTGCCGAGCTGAGATGGAGAGTTCCAAGCAGTAATTTATTTTCCAAAAAGGCAGTACCAGCGCTTCATAAATATGTAGAACAGAAGGTGGGCCAGTCCTTGAGCTTATCAGTTTGTTCCAAAGTGCATGGCAGCGCGGATGTCTGGAGCTGTAACTACAGTCATGGCCAGTACACGTCCTTTACGGCCCACTGGGTGAATGTGCTTCCGGCCCAGGCACACCAACAACTTGGACAGGAGACGCCGCTTTCTCCTCCAAGTTGTCAAACTGTGGCTATTGCGGCAATGTCCGCCTCCTCCTCCTCCACCACGACCACCATCTCAGCCTCCACAAGTACTGCTCCATCATACCACATGTGTAGGGCACAGCGGTGTCACGCAGTTCTACACCTGGCTTGCCTCGGCGAACGAAGTCACACAGGGGAGGAACTGCTCCATGTCATGCAGTAAGAAATCGATGTGTTGCTTTCTCCGCGCCAACTGCAAATCGGATCCATAGTGACGGACAATGGGAGGAACATGGTGTCCGCGTTGCACCGAGGAGGGTGGTCCATGCGCCCTGCATGGCGCACGTGTTCAATCTGGTTGTAAAAAGGTTCCTGAAGTCTTCCACCGATCTTCAGAAGATTCTGAAAATGGCCAGGAAACTGTGCATGCAATTCATCCATTCCTACAAAGCCAGGAACACCCTCCTCGAATTGCAGCGGCAGAACGGCCTCCCCCCATTGGAATTCCAGCCTGCACATGTTGGACCGACTGTATGAACAGAGAAAGGCCATTAACGATTTTTTGATGATCCAGGCGGACAGAAGTACTCCCCTGTGTAACTTTGATGTCAGCCAGTGGCAGCTCATGCGTGACACCTGACGTTTGTTGAGGCCATTCGAGGAGGCCACGTTATTTGTCAGTCGCCAGGACTATGGGATGAATAACGTCATTCCACTGCTTCATGTCCTGGAACAGATGCTGAAAAATCTGTCTGGGCAGGGGACTGGAGACGTGGCGACTACATCTCGTGACCACATGAGTCCGGTGGGGACTGAACTGGAGGAGGAGGACATTGGAGCAGAAGCATTGTCTGGTGAAATGAGTGGATTTTCTACCCAAGTGAAAGAGAGGAGGAGCAGCTGGAGGAGGTAGAATGAGATGAGGAAGACGAGGCAGATGACCCCCAAGCACCGCGGCAGTATACAGTGGAGATGGAGCCAGGAAGCCCCTCGGAGTCACTTGTGCAGATGGCCCGCAGCATGCTGATTTGCCTGGCTAGTGACAGCCGAATAGTCAGCATCCGGCAGAGGGATGACTTCTGGCTCTCCACCCTATTGGACCGTCGTTGCTGGTCCAAAATGAGAGCCTTTTTCCCAGCTATTGAGAGGGAGGACAAACTCAAATACTATAGGGAAATCCTCCGTAGTCAGTTGGCCACTGCCTATGTGAGGCATCGTCCCTCCTCTGACAGGTCTGACCGGGGGGTTCTTCTGCGCCCACGTACTACTGCCGCGGCTGCTGGGAGAAGGTGGGGGGGTCGTAGCAGTACCAGCTCCATTAGCAGCAACCTGTCTGGAGTCAATGATGAGCAGCTTCCTTCACCCGCCTAGTGAGGAGGGCAGTCGACGGCAGCAGCAGCAGCAGGACCTGGAGCAGACCGTGAACCAACAGGTGGTGGCCTACTTGGACAGCACTCTGTCACCCCAGTTAGAAGATCCGCTGGACTACTGGGCAGCCAAACTGGATGTGTGGCCGCAACTTGCCGAGTTTGCAGTGGAGAAGCTGTCCTGCCCGGCCAGTAGTGTGGCATCAGAGCGGGTGTTCAGTGCGGCGGGGGCCATCGTACCCCAAGGAGAACCCGCTTGTCCACGGGAAATGTGGAATGACTGACCTTTGTCAAGATGAATCAGGCGTGGATCGGCCAGGATTTCCACACACCAATGCCTTAGGCGTCAGACTACATCAGCCATGACGCCTCACCCAAACTGTGAGAAATGAGTTTGGGTTCAAACTACCTGCCTCAGCCACTATTCTGATGCCACCACCCGCCTGATGCCACACATCTGCTGACAGTTTCTCCATCTGCCACCAACCATCTTTACCAGGGACTTTTATTGCCACCCACCTCCACACTCTGTCATTGTGCCACTGTCTGACCTCATGCTGCTGTTGTTGCTCGTGCCATGACATCCACACTGTGTCATTGTGCCACTCTCTGACCTCATGCTGTTGCTCCTGCCGCCGTCACCTCCACTCTCTGTCATTGTGCCACTCTGTGGCCTACTCCTGTTTTTGCCACCTCCAGAATGTGATTGTGCCACTGTCTGACCTCATGCTGCTGCTGTGGCTGCTGCCGTGACCTACACACTGTGTCATTGTCCCACTCTGTGGCCTATTCCTGCTTTTGCCACCTCCAGAATGTCATTGGGCCACTGTCTGACCTCATGCTGCTGCTGCCGTGACCTACACACTGTGTCATTGTGCCACTGTCTGACCTCATGCTGCTGCTGTGGCTGCTGCCGTGACCTACACACTCTGTCATTGTGCCACTGTCTGACCTCATGCTGCTGCTGTGGCTGCTGCCATGACCTACACACTGTGTCATTGTGCCCCTCTGTGGCCTACTCCTTTTTTTGCCACCTCTAGAATGTCATTGTGCCACTGTCTGACCTCATGCTGCTGCTGCTGTTGATGCCGTCAACTCCACACTGTGTCATTGTGCCACTCTTTGGCCTACTCCTGTTTTTGCCACCTCCAGAATGTCATTGTGCCACTGTCTGACCTCCTGCTGCTGTGGCTTCCGCCGTCACCTCCACACTCTGTCACTAATGTTGCCACCTGAGCTTTCAGATTGTTTTTTTTCCAGCTGTTGCTGCCATGACTTTATCAGGCTACATTCCCTCTTCAGTTTTTTGATCAGTTTTGCCATCTTAAGTGATCAGGGAATTTTATAGTGAAGCGATTCTAAGAGCGGCGGCAGTCATGTGCGTGTCATACTAAAACACAACATTGTATGAAGACCAAACCAAGCCTACTCTGCATATTAAGCATGGCACAACGTTTCTAAAACACCCTGCAGGCTCCTGTGCAGCTGGAAATAGCTGTTTTTTATCGTGATTCGTCCCCAAAGTAATCGGAACGAAGTTATTTTTTGTCGGGAAATTCGGCGAAGTGAACGAACCGAATTTCAAGAAATTCGCCCATCTCTACTTATGTTATGTATGTAACCCCCTGAATGTACAGCGCCCTGGAATAAATGGAGCTATAAAATAAATAATAATAATAACATACTTGACGGTTTTGAAGACACAACCAAAATAGTCAGTCAGGATGATGGCATTGTCAGCATGACCATTGTGGTTATATTTTTACTGGAACAAGCGTTAGACTCTCTGCGTGCAGAGTCCCTGGCAAGTGATGAGAGGAGGAGACAGACACAGAGCGCAGAGCGAGAGCGTCGTCGATGTAGAAGGCCCGACTGTTTCCCCATTGTATCAGTCTTCTTTAGCGTGGTCGAGGTCCAGGCGGTCAGGACAGCATTCAGCTCCACAGAGTAAAGAGCATGACACTAAGCCAGGCTTATGTGATGGTCAGGATGAGGAAGTGGAGGATGATGATGAGGCAGGGGTTGACACCACCGGTACAGTTAATATAAATTATGCCCAATTACCTCGGTGGTAAGAGGATGCACAAATTTCAGGAGAGTAACAGGAAGCAGAGGAAGAAATCGTTATGCCCTCAACCCCAAGGCCTTGGAGATCCTGGCAGCATCTCACACGATGATTGCTTGGATGCTACATTACCGCAACATGACCACGCATCAGGGCAATCAAAATGAACAGTGATTACTGGGTGGCCACCCTCCTTGATCCACGTTACAAATCAAAAGTGAGTATTTTCCTTCCACCCACACAAATTGACAGCAGGATGCAGAAATTTGAGAAAGTACTCATTGACAAAATCGATACATCTGTTGCGTGGAACAACGTCAACAACGTGACAGCAGTAGAATGGCAAGTAGCTGCAGCAGCAGGCAGTGTGGACGAAGCGCACTGGTTAACATTTTTAACTTGGTTTTTACCAAGTCACCAACGCCTGCAAGGCAGGGCAGCATTCGGACACACCGCGCCCACCTTCAGAGCATGGTCCAAGAACTACCTTGCACTCAAAACCAATTGTTTTTGGACTTGAATCTGGACCCATTCAAATTCTGGTTTCCCAAAATGGATGAAAGGCCTGAGCTTGCTTGACACGCCATGCAAATTTTAGCCTGCCTGGCAGCCAGCGTTATATTGGAACGCACCTTCAGCACAGCTGGAGGGGTTATAACTAGTGTTGAGCGATTACATTGGCTATCGACATCGGGCGATAGTCGATAGTCGGCCACCATCGATTAAGGTTTTTTCGATAGTCGATATCGAATCATCTCCGATAGACCATTTAAGTCTATTTGAAGCAACAACCCCTTCCATTCTTACACCCAAACAGGCTGGAGAAGCTGAATTAACAGCTACAACAGTCAAATGGATACCTGCTACATCTTACACAACACATGGCTATAAAAGCCACAAAAAAAAGTCCCACACCATTCACTATCCCTGTCTGTTACCTGTCATGACCCTGTAAACCTGTATCACCCACAATTAAAAAGTGCCAAAAGGCAGTATTATTTGACCATCATTATACTTGAACTGGACATTGAAAATCCCCTGTCCTTGAACGCACATGACCCCTAAAAACCAGCATGACCCACAGATTAAAAAGTGCGAAGGAAAGTAGTCTTTGACCACCATTTAGTTTGAACTGGACAATGACAGAAAAAAAACCCTTCCTGGACCGCAGCAAACCCTTAAACCTGTCTGACCCACCAGATTAAAAAGTGCCGGAAAAAGGAGTCTTTCAAACACCATTTAGTTTCACTGGCAATTGACTAGAACTGTCCCCTGGACCGCAGTATGACCATTATACCTGTCGTGACCCCCAGCTTTAAAAGTGCCGGAAAAGGAGTCTTTCTCCAACCACCATTTTAGTTGAAACTGGACATTGACTATACCTGTCCTGACCGCAGTATGACCATTAAACCTGTCTGACCCAATTAAAAGTGCAGAAAAAGGAATCTTTCAACAACCATTGTAGTTGAACTGGACATTGACTAGAACTATCCTGTCCCACAGCATGACCCAGGGCCCGAGTTACAGAGTGCGGTGAGAGCCCAGCTGCGTCCGCATCTATTAACACGCAGGTTAAAATGCCCTGATGACGCAGCAACGAAACTGTCCGTCTGAAGCAGATGAAGAAGCGGAAGTGGGGAGAACTCCAGCCCTTCCTCAGTACACATCAGACTGTAGCGCTGCCCCTCCGTATTATTGGCGGACCAATGACTTCCACTTGGAAATACTGTGGTTAACCGCTCCTGATACACCCAGTGCCCTTTCTTGCATTCTTTTTCTCATTTTACACAACGTGCTGGAGGAAATGGTCACTTTACTATGTTCTCTGTCCCGTGCTTCAGACTCCATGTCCTCTGTAACCAACATCAGGTCCAAGTTTCCTGTACCTCCCTTTACAATTTACAGAGAATTTTATTTAACAGCTATTTTGTACATTCAAGTTTTTTAGTAGTTTATTCAGAAAACACATTTATCAAATAAGAGGAATCCCACCATCCCCTTTGTTTCTCTTTTTTTAATTATATTAAATGGTTGCTCAATACAGGATTGATAGCTATGTTTAAAGATCATGCAAAAACAAGTCATTTCAATATGTGTCCATTAACCAGTTCCTACCAATTCCTGTTTCTGACAGCACCCTCACCCTTGAGCCACTCTTGACAAATGTGAAGAACAAATGTCCCTTTGAAACAACATTTTTATAATATGACCTTTAGTATACGACTCATGTCCACAGCAAACATGCCCCAAAAATTCAAAACATGACCCATGAGCCACTTTGACAATTGTGGAAGAACAAATGTCTGTTAGAAACAACATTTTATTTATAATAGGACATGTATATACTGCATGTCACAGCATAAATGCCCCAAAAATCAAAGCATGACTCCTGAGCCCACTTTGGACAATTGTGAAGAACAAATGCTGTTTTAGAACAACATTTTTTATCATAGGACCTGTATTATAGCTGCAATCACAGGACACTGCACCCAAAAATTCAAACAGGACCCATGAGCCTCTTTTGACAATTGTTAAGAACAAATGTCTATTTGATACTACATTTTTTTAGATAGGACCTTAGTTATTGCTGCATTTCAAAGCAGCATGACCCCAAAAATTATAAAATGATTTCTCAGCCACAGTTAAAAATTGTGAGGGTAGAAATGCCACTTAGAAGCTACATTCTGTTCAAAGACCATACTTAATAGCATTTATCTCACAGCAACATGACCCAAAAAATTAAAAATAGACTTCTCACCACTTTAACAATTATGTGGGAGAAATGCCACTTAAAAGCCACAATTTCTGTTTCCAAAGGACCATAATTATTGCTGTATCTCACAGCAACATGACCCTCAAAAAATTATAAATATGACTTCTCAGCCACTGTTAAAAATTGTGAGCAAAATGACCCCAAAACCATTTGACAATGCGATAAATCAAAAAGAAAGTGATAAATGGAATAGTTTTGTCATGAAACCTTGCTGTCTTTTACCAGTCTCCTCACAGCAAATCAAGCAAAATGAACTTGGGAACTGAGAATAAAAATTGCAGTAAGAAATGATCATTAAAAAATAAGATTTTTCAAAGGACCTTTCTGTTTTGGAGAGAATTGAAGTAGACCAGCACTAATCGTTGACCTCCCATTGGGCAACAACATCATCAGAGATCCATGCCTGATTCATTCTTGATGAAAGTCAAAACGATCCACATATCTGTGGAAAGCCGATTTGTTTTCTGAAATGAACTCCTCCGCTGTCTGAAGGTCCGCACAGATATACGCTGGCTGCTGGCATGACAAAACTGTATGCGTGGCCGAGCCAGCCCGGCCATTCGTCCCATTTTTGGATACCCAGAATCTATTGGGTCCGGAACATATACAAAAACATCCCGTGTTGAGACGCAGAAAGTCTGCACCATGATCTTAAGCTGGTCTCAAGGTTGTTGATTGTGCCCTGCATTGACATGCTTGGTAAGGTGTAAAAAAAAGGTTTGCCAGAAGTCACCATTAGCTTCTGCCACCTCCCTGCTGCTTTGCTGCTGCCACTATGGCTACTTGCACCTAACGTTGTCACGTCGCTGGCGTTGTTTCCCACTGTGACATTTGAAAAACGTGAAAGCAACGCATTAGATGCTCCAGTTGATCAATCAGCAAGTCACCATTTCCTGCATTTTAACTCTCTATTTGGTGGGTGAAGAGAAAGTGCTGATTTTGTTTTGTACAGGGGATCCAGAAGGCCACCCAGTAACTGTTTTCATTTTGATGCCTTAATGCGAATCATGTGAGAAATGGCATCCAAGCAACTGCATGTAGAGATGGAGCCTTGATTTCCCAACCTCGGTCGAGGGGCCAACTAGCAAACTGATCTTCCTCATCTTCCTCTCCACCTCAAATTCGCGCCAACCACTTTTACAAGGCAGGACGACGTAACATCGGTGTCTATGAATACCTCCTCCTCCTCATCCTCCGCTGCCTCCGGCACAGCTTCAACACAGCCCTGACTTTCCTGATATGATCAACCCTGAAGCTGAGCGCCACCTTGCACAGCACTGGACCCCGAACACTACCTAATGAAGACCGATGAAATTGTGAAACTGTCGGGCCTGTGGATTACGACGGAGAGAAAGTTCCGTGTCCGATCTGTGTCCGCTCCTCCTCCGTCGCTGGCGGACCTGTTTTGTTTCAGAGTGGTCCAACGATCGTTCCAGAACTAAGATCACCACAATGCTCATGCTACAAGGCATTGTCTCACTGACCATTTTGGTGGCTCTTCAAACTGCAAGGATGGTGCAGAGCACTTTCACCTGCCTCCACTCTCGTGCTCAACATCCCGAGGTCCGCACCGCTGCTTGTCAGGCAAGTGTCAGCTTCGTACGCGTAATGGCATTGCGGCTGCTGCCACAATCGCTGGAGCATTGAGGGTGGAATTCCCCAGGTGCCACGTGCCAACAATGAGAACGTTGACGGGGAGGCCGAGCTACGGCTGCAACGCAGCACAGCGGACAAGCAGGGTGCAACGCGGAATGCGAACTCAGATCTAGAGCCTTCTTCAGCAGGCAGTCCAGACCCGTTAGCTCATTAGAAAATTCTGACGACCAGGTTCAAGACAATGCCAGGCAGAGGGATGTGCTTCCACCTACCGAACTTTAAGGGTGTGCCAAAGATTTTCGCCCAATGTCGCATACCACTCTTCCTGCAAAGGTTCTTGTCACCCCTCAGCCAGCGCTCGTCTCATGCGGAGTAGCCATCCACACTCCATGACCTTTGTGAGACGATCTCCAAGACAGAATTAATTTCCCAAAACGGCTTGGTATCCTCTGGGCACGTGATGCCACCAGAGGACCTTGGGGGAAAGAGCCCCTACACCATCCCTGCGGTTTTTGAAGGTGCCGTGCGCCGAGCCTGAGAGCCACCGTCACCCCCAGAGACATCCACCCAATCACACCCAGTGAGCTGGTCACAGAGATTAACGCGCCCTTGGCCGGCATACAAGTCCATGGTCGGTTGGACATGATGACTTTGTCCGGCCACATATGCAGACAACGCGTTGAAATTTAGAAGACACTGGCTGGCCAGGGCAGGGGATGGCGTTTTCTGGCAAAGAAAACCTGCTCGCATATGGTATTGGGGGCAGCAAGGTCCATGATGTGGCGGAACCCATCTCTTGACCACCAACGAAAGGCCACAATTCCAAGAAGCCAAAAGCCTGCAATGCCGACATTCAGCTTTTGGTTTTGGGATGTTTGGGGCTTAATTGTTTCTTCTGCTCGGCCAAACCTGGAGAAGAAGTGCTGCTGCTAGAACTGTCCGCTGTATCGGCGTGCAGGTCGTCAAACAAGCAGAAGGAGCAAGGGGTAGCGATGGGTCCTCTGGTGGTGCAGGTGGTACTCGGGCGACGTGGAGGCTGAAGCCGGAGGGCTGGATCTTCTGATCAATGACTCATGAGAGACATGTCTGCTGAGAACGATTGGGGGTGGCGGAAGGAGGAGAGGCGGAGACCAGAGGGTTTGATAGTGGTTGGAGACCCGCGTCGGTCCCTGGCCCTTTAGTTGGCCAAGTGTTCCCACCATTTCAACTCATCCATTCGCTGCATGTGACTAGACATGAGGGTGGTGGTTAACCACTTAAGGGTTCTTGCCTCCTACTTTATGCGTTTTATGGCAAAGGCGAGCATATGAACATCGCTGGGTGTAAGACAAATGCTTGCTCAAAGAAGTTGAAGTGCCCAGGCTGAGAGGGTCCTGGACTTTTTTGACGGGCGATGAATGCGATGATCGGGTTTGCGCTGACCGTGGCTGGCTGAATCAATCAGCAGACTTCTGGCGACCACCCTCTCCCTTTTTGTCGCTTTCCCGATTGACACAACCCCATCGTCTTTCCACCCTCGTCCACTTATGAACGCTCGCAAACAAATTGTGGCCGAAAAGAACCACGATGGATTCTGCAAATGTCATTCATCATCCATCAACCACAAAGGTGACTTTGTCGCCTGAATTTCTGGCATTCCAGAAGCATGCAGCTACAAGATGGCCTGCAAGGCTGTTCCGGACCGCCGGATTTATTTGCCGATTGACCGGCATTCCTTCTCCTCCCTGATGGCACAGTAACTGGGCTTACAGAGGCAGACCCCCCTTAAACTCATCCTCTTGATCTTTTAACATGCCCTACTTGAGCCCCAACCGCATTTTGTCATCAAAGTGAAGATCTTCAGACAATGGATTCTCCACATTGGTTGGTAACACTAGTTTGACATTTGGCGCATCAAGTTGGACTGATGCTGATGAAGCTGAAGACGAACATTTGTGCCGTGACTGGGAGGACGAGGAGTAAACGCTGGATGCAGGTTGCATTAACCACTAAGGAGCAGATTGGCGAACGCTGTTCGTTACTGAGATTCACAGGCCCTGACCAGCGATGACATGCCTGACGGCCCGCACAACTTACATCCAGCCGTTGGCACATGCGTGTTGGTCACCAGCCCTTGGAAGGAGCACCTTCTCTCGTACCTCTACCTACCATGTGCTACCCCCCTCTTTGCTCCTTACCACCTGCCTTTCGCTCCATGTTTCAGAAATATAAAAATTTGAGTAGGTATGGAATCGTTTGGAAAGGTCCTCTTGATAAAAAGACGGCAAATCACATCTAATCTCAAATCCCTTCTAATCCAAACAAAATGCTGGATTCAAATTTAACTTCAAGGAGTCACATATCAACAAATCATGTACTGGGGCAAAAGTGCAAAAAACACGTATCTGTTATGGTTTTCGTATAATACAGTGTATTTGTTTGCACCTTTTCAAGTCACCTATGGTGACTATAAAATTGCTGTTTTAAGATTTACGTGCAAGCTGCGTCAATGAACAAACTGTAGTGCGCCAAAGTCAAAAAACACGTATCTGTTTATGTTTTCAGAAAAATTACAAGGTATTTTTTTGCCACCTTTCAATTCACCTGTGGTGACTATAAAATTGCTGTTTTTCAGATTTACGTGCAAGCTCGTCAATGGAACAAAGCTGTAGTTGCCGCCATAGACAAAAACACGTATATGAAATGTATTTGATAATAAAATGTTTTTTTGCACCTTTCCAATTCACCTGTGGTGACAATAAAAATTGCTGTTTATAAGATTTACGATCAAGCTGCGTCAATGTATCAAAGCTGTATGCCCAAAGTAAAAAAAACACGTATCTTTTTAAGTTTTCGTATAATACACGGTATTTTTTGCACCTTTCAATTCACTCAGTGGTGACTATAAAATTGCTGTTTATAAGATTTTTACCGTGCAATGCTGCCGCAATGAACAAAGCGTAGTGAGCCCAAAGTCAAAAAACTCCTATCTGTGTAAGTTTTTTCGTAAATACACCGGTAATAATTGCAACTTTCAATTCACCTGTTGGTGACTATAAAAATTGCTGTTTTTAAGATTTACTCAAGCTGCGTCAATTGAACAAAGCTTGATTGACCAACGACAAAAAACACTTATCTGTTATTATTTCTATATAAAACACTTATTTTTGCAACATTCAATTCACCTGTGGTTGACTAAAAAATTGCTTTTTTCATAGTATTACGTGTAAGCTGCGTCAATGAACAAAGCTGTAGTGTCGCCAAAGTCAAAAAACATGTGAACTGTTGTTTTTCCGATAATACACGGGTATTTATTTTGCACCTTTCAATTCATCTTGGTGACTATAAAAATTGCTGTTTAAAAGATTGTCCGTGCAAGCTTGCGTCAATGAACAAAGCAGTATTTGCGCCAAATGTCAAAAAACACGTATCTGATATGTTTTCGTATAATACACGTAATTTTTTTGCACCTTTCAATTCACCTGTGGTACTATAAAATTGCAGTTTTCAGATTTTATGTCAAGTCTGCGACAATGAACCAAAGCTGTAGTGCGCCAAGTCAAAAAACACGTATCTGTATATGTTTTTTTGTATAATGGCACGGGTATTATTGCACCTTTCAATTCACCAGTGGTGACTATAAAATTTGCAGTTTTAAAGATTTACATGCAAGCTGTCGTCAATGAACAAAGCTGTAGTGAGCCAACGTCAAAAACCACGTATCTGTATGTTTTCGTATAATACACGGTATTTTTTGCACCTTTCATTCACCTGTAGTTACAAAAAATTGTCTGTTTTTCCAGATTTACTTGCAAGCTGTCGTCAATAACAAAGCTCTACGCGCCAAAGCCAAAAAACACGTGTCTGTATATTTTTCCGTATAAATACACGGTATCTTTTATATGCACCTTTCAATTCACACTTGGTGACTATAAAAATGGGCTGTTATTCAGAGTTTACTTGCAAGCTGCGTCAATGAACAAAGCTGTAGTGCGCCAATGTCAAAAAAACACGTATCTGTTATGTTTTTCGTATAATGCACGGTATTTTTGCACTTTTCAATTCACCTGTGGTGACTATAAAATTGCTGTTTTAAGAAATTTTCGTGCAAGCTGCGTCAATGAACAACGTTGTATTGCGCCAAAGAAAAAAAACACGTATCTGTTATGTTTTCGTATCATACACGGTATTTTTTGCACCTTTCAATTCACCTGTGGTGACTATAAACTTGCTGTTTTCAGTTTACGTGCAAGCTGCGTCAAATAACAAAACTGTAGTGCGCCAAAGTTCAAAAAACACGTATCTGTTTGTTTTCGTATAATACCACGGGATTTTTTGCACCTTTCAATTCACCATTGTGTGACTATAAAATTGCTGTTTTCAGATTTTAAAGTGCAACTGCGTCAATGAACAAAGCTCTAGTGCGCCAAATTCAAAAAACACGTATCTGTTATGTTTTCGTATAATACACGGTAATTTTTGCACTGCACCTTTCAATTCACCTGTGTTTGACTATAAAATTGGTGTTTTCAGATTTACATGCAAGCTGCGTCAATGAACAAAGCTGTAGTGCGCCAAAGTCAAAAACCACGTATCTGTCATGTTTTCGTATAATACACGGTATTTTTTGCACCTTTCAATTCACCTGTGGTGACTATAAAATTTGCTGTTTTCAGATTTACGCCCACGCTGCTTCAAAGAACAAAGCTGTAGTGCGCCAAAGTCAAAAAACACGTATCTGTTATGTTTTCGTATAATAACCGGTATTTTTTGCACCTTTCAATTCACCTGTGGTGACTATAAAATTGGTGTTTTCAGATTTAAGTGCATGGTGGATACATGAACAAAGGTGGAATGGGTAAAATTGAAAATGAACACCTATCTGAAATGTATACTGATAATAAAAGTGGAGTTTTGCACCTAACACAGAGACCTGCAGTTACTGCAAATGATGTGTATCCTAATATAAGTTCAGGCTGCCCAATTTCCAGGAAATTTTTCAATAGCAAACTGTTAATAATAAAGATATTGCAGTGCAAAGTCTACACTAAGTCTTGGTCAACTTTATCCAGTGTTCTTTATAGAGCTTGTCTGTGTTCGCCCGCGGGGGGCCCCCCGCTCCCCCGTGACTTTACAGCGGTAGATGCTCCTTTAAAATTCTCTACCTAACTACATAAAATCTTCCAATCTCTAATCTAACTAAATTGTAAGGATCACAGCTAATAGTAGAGGTTTCTCTGTGAAGAAATATAATAATTTCGCTGAGCTGTTTGGCCACAGGCAGAGCGCACGTCCTACTCCTATGAGACGCTGAGAGACACTGAGGCTGAACAGGAAACGCTGTTCTATGTAAAACGAGGTCATGTGATTTTTCCAGCCAATCGCAACCATACACATCCCAGTCATGACGTCGCACACACATCTCACCCTGCTCTATTCTGTAATCTGATTTGCTGGCCGCCAAAATTACAGGAAGCGCCGAAAATGGCGCGATCTTAATAGATGATGCACAGATTTTAGCCTTAATTATCGCATGATCTAAAAATTTTGATCACCATAAAAACCTTGCCGATTTCAACTTTGTCGATAATAATCGCTCAACACTAGTTATAACTGAAAAACTTATCCGTCTTTCCCCCGAGAATATGGAACATTTGACATTTATCAAAATGAATCAAGCCTGGATCTCTGAAGATCTTGTTGCTCCGGTTGTTGATGTCACCGACTATTAACCTGCAGCACGTCTTCTTGACAATGTGAAATACACATTCCATCACTCATCTATTAACATCAGTCATCAATAAGTCTGCAGTAATCATCTATTAACCGTTTCAGGTCCCATACAGCCAAATCAAATGGGTCTCCCACCCATTACCATTTCCTATTTTTTTTAACATATTTGTGGGCCCCTCTTCGATTAGGGCCCGTGACAGAAGTACTACCTGTAATGCCCTATTGGCACCCCTGGTGGTAGCAGCCGCTACGGAGCCCTGCATCCTGAGGTGTCCCAAAAGCCCTTTTGACATAAGAACACACCGTTATTGGAAATAGCACATGATACGTGGCTGGGGTGCCACTAGGGCTGTACTCCTGCCAGGGGCCCTAATCAACACGGGGCCCAGTGATATGTTTTAAAAATAGGAACTAGTAATGGGTGTGGGCTCCATTTGATTTAGCTGCATGGGGCCCTGAAAAAGTTAATATATGACTGACAGCAGTCCTGGCTACCACTGCACCCCCTATAAATACAGCCCTGCCAGCTGAACCTCCATGTTCCCCATTGGGATGGTCTTGTTGCCACCACATATATGACATGTTCTTTGGCCCTGGTACAAAAAGTAATTGGGGGCTCTTGCCAGTTACTATGTGCCGTTTCCACAACCGTTGTCTTCTTATGTGTCAAAGGTGCCCCGTAGCAGCTGCTAGCGCTGTACCTTCCATTGCTGTGCTGTCCTCATCTTTTTTTAGTTAGCCATTAAAGGAATGACTTATTTTAGCCTGTAAATTTTTTTCTGTGACTACTAGAGACAAATTTTCTTCACGAAGTTGTTCCACATATCCATTTTACTGTTATGGATGCTAATTGCAGCTTCTCCTCACCTATATGGGTATAAAAATTAACCAGAACTTATTCTCCCATTGACTTTAATGGGGTTTGAGGTTCGGTTCTAGTTCGACTCGAACTTCGACCCTAACTTCTCAAACTTCAAGGTTCTACTCGAACTCGAACTTTTTAGGGTTCGCTCATCTCTAATCATGACATATCCACAAGTTATACTATAAAAATGTCTGAT
Organism: Phyllomedusa bahiana; assembly: GCA_025379985.1. Classification (NCBI taxonomy): domain Eukaryota; kingdom Metazoa; phylum Chordata; class Amphibia; order Anura; family Hylidae; genus Phyllomedusa; species Phyllomedusa bahiana. The sequence goes on from JAODAL010005101.1 coordinate 29,062, forward strand.
CAGTTTGAGTCTTCAAATAGGAGGAGAGGGGTTGGAGAGGTGGTTATACATGTTTGTTGTTCTCTGAGCTATAGTTGTGAAAGTTACTTCTTAACCCCCAAAAACTACAATAAAAATAAACGTCTCATATGCGCTTTCTGGAGCATCTAGCAGAGGACTCCCATTCTGCTATCTAGCAATCCCTAAGCTGGAAACAAGACCTCTTAGCCATTTTAAGTATTTATAATTGAAGTACCATATGGGTACGTCCAGAGGACAAGTAGAATTTACTTGTCGGATTCTCGTCAAATTCTGCCACTTAAAACCGAGACGGACAACATGGTTGTCAACGTGTATTTCATGTGAATTTAAGGTCATTTTCTTCAAGCGGATATACAGTCAGAAACGAGTCCCATTCATCTCTAAGGGGCCTTGGACATGGAACCATGTCCCAAAACCACATACAAATGTTTTCAATGCGCTTTCCACAAGTTTTTTAGCCATATCCATTGATCTCAATAGTAAATTTTCTGTGTGGAATGACCAAAGAATGATCATGATCTATTTATTTTTATATTTAAAAACTGACCGAAAATATGCGTTGCATGAACTACAATGCATATTTTCTATTGAGGTCAATGGAGATGATTTACTTAAAGTTTTAGACAAGTACTGTATTTCAAGTCAGAATCCTCCTGAAATCGGACTTGAAATACTCATTGTGTGGTCATGGCCTTAACCAGGAATAGAAGAATGCGAACGGCAGCATTCCTGGGGATCTGGTTGGTGTGTTCTAGGCTTACACAACCAGTGGACTGGCTGATGCACAGAACTTGGATATTTACCCGTTGTGAAGAATTGGTGCTGCTCTCATTTTCTGTTGGTTTTTCTTGGACATGGCCTTAACGTCTCAGATCTGCGGCGCGTACAGTACACTCTGCAGTACATCGTGTCTTTCGGGAACTCGCGCTAATATGTGCGTACTCCCATGGCGCGGGGGGAGGGTGGCGCAACCCGCCAGCCCCATGGACACTCATTACTCGTGTCACTTATTTCCCCGCATGTACAATACGATCGTATTGTACGAGTGGGGAGAGAAGGCGTAATCCATAGTTCCCTATGAGAACTATGGATTACCGTAATTTCGGTGCACATCTCGCCCGTATAAGAGCGCAAATACGTGGCGAAATGCGCGCCAAAATTACCCCATGTGAACATAGCCTAAGATTTACTGAGACCTAGAGAGGAAAAATGTGACAAGGTGGCCTTTGGACCAGAAAAAGTTGTGCACCATTGCAATGGAACTATGCGTGCCTTTTTATTTTTAATAGACTAACTGAAGTATTGTTTGGGATACATTTTTATGGCACCTCAATGGATACCACTAAGGTAAGGTTCTGTATCCATCTCCCTCTCACTTCCCAGTGTCTATGGCAATTAGCTATACACTGTCACTTACTGGAGACTTTAATAATCTATGACACTTTTCAACTGTCTCACAGTCCTATAGATCCCATAAAGCAAAAACCTTTTGCTGCTTTGTCTACTCAAACAATACCAAAAGCAAGTGTGTATGTCATGACTGTCCCTGGGGAAAATGAAAATAAAAACTTAGTTACAAGAAGTAGCAACATGCACAATTTTATCCTTCACTGGCTTACAGTACATCTGATCAGTGAAACCAAAATGACCTTTCATAACATTAGCAGTAGTATTAAGTAAATTTTCTTGATAATGGTAAATCTTCCGTCTTTGGTATGTCTGGGATTACAGTAAAAAAGTAAGAATAAATGAAAATATTAAACATTTTTTAAGCTTAAACATACTGAACATAATGTCATGTTATGGTTCAGTGACTTTAATAAAATGTTGTTACATTCTATGTTCCTGACATATAATTGAAGCGTGGCATAGATTTATCTAACATTGTGTCAGTTTTGATAATGTTAAAAACATTTTATTACATTACCTTAATCCCCCTCCTCTAACATGTCTTTTCCTAACCTCTTGTCTCTCCTAGTAGCTTTTATCTTTTATTCTTTTGGCATAATTTCTCCATGTATTAGCATTATATTTTGCGACTCATACAATGTTCTTTATTTACAGCCATCTTCGATGAAGGCCCCTTGGCTGAAAACATTCCATATAGGTCTGGATTCTCCTTATTTTGCCCATAGATGCGATTTGAAATATTGAAGAATTGTCTATTCCAATTGTAAATAAACCTACACTTCTGCTTGAAAATCTGTAGATCTATCAAACAATTGTTATATAGGATTGGTTATCCTCCCACAAGCACCCCAGTATTATCTACTGTAGCCAAAGAGTGAGGTTCAATTCGAATCTATTTTGAACAAATGTTCATTTGACATATAACCATCAAGACCCTAGACAGGAAATTTACCATTGAGTAACAAAGATCATCTTCCTTACCAAGCGAAGATTGGCCCAAGCTGAAAGTCAAGGTTGAGAAAACCATACAAGACATTCGCACATCCAATGAACTGAGAAAACGCTCCAATTTTTTTACGCGACACTGATGACTATGACAACAACAATGTATGCCAGTAGAAGGATCTAAGTCCTACAAGACTTCAATGAACCTACTATCATCAACACACCTCCAGCTCCAACAGTGAAAGATCATATGGATCTATGGGAAGCAGAAGAGAGTGTTTTTAGACAAGCAATGCCCGTTCCAGAGAAACCAAAGAAACTCTCGCCCATCAGGAGGGGCAGGAGACGCAGATCAAGGGACAGAGAGAATCCAGACCCACTCACAGGTGAGTCCTACCTAGTCATAAATATCTCATCCCAATCCTTGATCCCCTCCAGATGGTTAACTTTCGTTCAGCCCTACTACCGGACTTGACACCTTCGGACTCGAAGGGGATCTTCAACGTTTCTACCATGATTTATGTCTAAAGATTCACTTTGCTACAGAGGACAGCATAACCTTTACTGAGGAATTGTCCTCCAGACCTATTTTTTCATTATCTAACCTGAAGTTACGTAATAAGAGCTCATACAATTCAATGCGGGTATCACACTTGGTGGAAACTTATGTCACACTTGTTAATCATAACATCCAAAATTTACTAAGTTAGGCAGATGAGGGCAAATATAGATGCCCATCCAACATAACTCCTGAAGAACACACACAGCCATTCATTCTCTCAGAAAGAATATAGAGATCATCATTAAGCCAGCCAACAAAGGTGGAGCCTTAGTAGTGATGGAAAAACACTACTATATTTCAGAAATTCATTCACATTTGTCCAACCGTGACACATACGGGATGTATGTAGATGTATGTAGATAGACACCCTACTAGCTCTATTGATGCTAAAATCCAGAATACTGTCCAAAAATATCTATAACTAGATATTATTGACCAAAAAACTGTTAACTTTATGACCAACCATTAACCTATAACACCGGTCATTTACAAATTGCTTAAGATCTACAAAATGCTAAATAATTTTGAACTGCCCTGTTATCTTTGGTCCTACACATCAACTTTTTCGTTTTGAAGATCAGTATTTTCTATTTGCAGGACTGCAGTGGGATCAAATGTTGCACCTCTGTACGCCAACATTTACATATCAGTTTTTGAAGAGGAACATTTCTACCCCGACAAACTATTTGGAACACACATAACATATATAGACAATATACTTTGCTTATGGACAGGCACCTTGGATGACCTCTTGACATTTAACAACTGTCTCAGTAGCATCTATCTTGAGTTGCAATTCACCCTTCACCATCACTCTTCACAGATTAAGTTCCTGGACACCTTTGTGCTCAAGGATCCAGAAGGACATATTCATTTTTACAGCTTTAGGAAACCTACAGATAGGAACAATCTCCTACATTTCTCATCTGCCAGCAACCAAAAAGTCTCTACCCATATCGCAATACAGTAGAGTTTGTAGGATAGTTGACAATCTCATAACCCAGAATTCTCACATCTCAGAAAGGACATCAAGGTTCACTGAAAGAGGCTACCCATGAACATTACTTTCTGAAGTACAATTAGAGGCTCTATCCCGACAAACCATCTATACCTCGCATACCTTTTGTTCAAAAATTTCACCCACTTAGTTATAAAATTACAGGGATTATTAGGAAACACTGGCCACCAATTGGGAATCAGTGAGCTTCAACAACCACACCTTCAATGCTTTAAGCGTGAGAAAAACCTGTGCCATACCCTGATTAAAGCTGACATTGGTTCTAGAAAAAAAAAAATCTTTATGCAACACACCCTGTCTACACCTAAATATGGCACCTTCTTGGGCTTACAGTGCACACATTGTTCCTTTGTTACTAAGGGTGAATTCTTCAACCAGCCACATACAGGCCGTAGATTCCAAATTCCTTTATTTACTCTACATGCGATTCTGATTTTGTCATATACTTACGGTATGGCTTATGTGGGTGAAACTTCCCAGCGTGTTAAAGATCACTTTTCGAAGCACAAATCAACCATTAGGTGTCATGACAATCTCCTCCCTATTCCAGCTCATTTTCACCAGCATCAGCATCAAATTTCACAATTAAGATTTCAGGTCACAGACCATGTGCCGCTCCCCAAAGAAGAGGTGGCAATCACATTGCACTTTTAAAAAAAATTGAGATCTTAATCGTGAATTTGATTGTAAATAGCTCTAATTAAGATCTCATCTTTTTGAGGCCCTTATCTTTATCTGTTTTAACTAACTTTTGATTTTTAATCTCTATTTTGGTTTTCTTAGACATTAGCGATATCTCTCTATTCGAGTAGTTGATTATTGATTTACCTTACAATATTTTCCTTTGCTCTAGGGTCGCTTTTTCTATAGCATATATGGTCGGTCAGTGCTCCTTTTTTCACCTATACACTTGTGTATTTATTATATTCAACATTGTCAGCCATTACTTGCTTTAGTTACCTTACCCCCGAACATTTATTATGCCATCATTTTATAATTTTGTATATATCATTTACATTTTTGTATAGGATTTCACCTTTTTTTTGCATTCTTCCTTTTCCAACCAAATGATGCCTATCCACAGGGTCGTTTCTCTAATACTCTCTAGAGGATCGTTAACTCCCAGATAGTTGCCTCCGTTTCCGCCGGTCCCCCCATTCCTATTCTCACAGATTCATCCCTTCTACTCATTCCAATTTCTGTTTATCTAGCTTTCATACTTCCATATATCTATTTCCATTTTTTTTCCTAATTATTACTTGCTGCTATGCCTTGTAATTTACACCTGGAAATCTTTTAACTATGATGAATTGACGCAAGTGATTTTATGAACTCTTTCACTATTATGTGTGTGTTGCTGTGTTCTACTGACTTTGTTGCGATACAGCTTCCCTTTCTCGCTTTTCATCTGCCCCACTTTCTATGCCAGTATTTTTTCTATGTTCCCCATTCGTCTACTATCCTCCTCCAGTTTGTTTCCTACCTTATATTCTATATCCCTCCAGATATAGTTTATTGTCAGGTTTTCATTTCCCCCTCAGTACACACTCACCTCTTATTTTAGCTAGCATTAGATATATTTATATTATTTTCCTATATCTAGTGCTGCTTCCACACTATTCCGCTGACTTCACCATCTCTATTTCATATTCTCCTAGGTCTAGGTTGGTCTAACCCTGCCTGATTGGTTCTGTCTTCTGTCTATCATTTCCACTAGTGCTGCCCATGGTGCACCTACGAGCTTCTGGATTATGCGTTCCACCGCACTGAATATCCTCTGCTTTGCATACGCCAGCTAGCTGGTGCATTCCACTGACAGGAAACCACTGGCTCTACATCTAGCTGTGAGCTAGATGTCTCCAGCTCTCCTTCCTGCATCGCACACCAGGTTTGTTTTAAACTCTTCCTTTTATTTTTCACTCGACTCTGGGCAGCACCTTCCCTATGGTTCTCTTACCAATCCATACCAACTGGAACTATTCTATTCCCTTATCTTCTAGTTACCCCTCTACTTTTATTCATATCTTTTATCTATATATACACCATAATCCTCTTCCTTTTATATATACATCATGCTGACTTGTCTGTTTTCATATTACCCATATCTTGGCTTTAGGTATGCGTGACCCACACTACTTTTCTTTAAGTCCCACTCTATACTTCCAATTCTAAACATTACCCTTATTCCATTATGCCTACCCTCTTTGTTCCCCTCTATTTTCTTATTTTCTCCCCCAGGTTACCTTATTCCTATACTATCCATCTTTTACATATTTATCTATCAATCCACCCATTTATCCGTCTATGTATCCATTTATTCTTTTTATCCTTTACTTCTCTCTCTCTTTCTTTGTTCTTCTATTTTCTTCCATTTGTAAATAAATCTACACTTCTGCATGAAAATCTGTTGTGTGCTGTGGATCTATCCCAAAAAAAATATAATTGAAGCTTGGCAAATATTTACCAAACAATCTGTCAGTTTTAATAATGTTAAAACATTTCATTATATTACTTTAATCTCTTCTAGCATCTACCATATGTCTACTGTAGGTTGGCATCATTTTTAAATTTTATTTATTTTTTACCACATTAAGGGGCTTAGAAATATAGTAGTATTTTTTCACGTTTTCAAGAAAATTTGCAAAATAGATTTTTTTAGGGACCAGTCCAGTTCTGACGTGGCTTTGAGGGGTCTGCATGTTAGAGACCCCAATAAATGACCCCATCTAAGAAACTACACCCCTTAAAGTATTTAAAAAGCATTTGAGAAGTTTGTTGACCTTTTAGATATTTTACAGAAATTAAAGCAAAGTGGAGGTGAAATTTCAAAATTTCACTTTTTTTGCAGATTTTCAAAGTTTATTCATTATTCACTGGAACACAGTAGATGTGACCATGGAAATGCAGCTTCAGATTGATTCCTCAGATTCTGACGTTTTCAGAGATATCCCATATTTGGCCCTAATGCGCTATTTGGCTCAACCACAAGCCTCAGAATAGGAGGTGCACCTACCGGACTCTGGGGTCTCATTTTCATTACAATTTTATTTAGGCGTCATTTTAGGTTTGCGGACACCCTAAGGTGCCAAAACCTAATAAACTCCCCTAAAATTACCACATATTGGAAACGACACCCTTTCCGGAATATATCCAGAGATGCAGTGAGTATATCGACCCCATAGGTGTTTCACAAATTTTTTTAGCGTTCTGCTCTGAAAATAAAAAAATAAAATAATCTGCAATTTTAGCTGAAAATTTTTAATTTTTACAAGGATTCCTGGAAAAAAAGCACAACAAATTGTGTTACGCAATTTCTTCCAAATTCGCCAATACCCTGCATGTGGGTGTAAACTGCCGTTTGGGCGCATAGAAGGATGTACAAGGAAGGGAGTGTTATTTGGCTTTTGGAGCACAGATTTTGGTGGGTCCATGTCGAATCTGCAAAGCCCCCAAAGTACTAGAACAGATGAAACCTTCCAGAAGTCGCCCCATTTTGGATTCAACACCCCTCATGGATCTCATATAGGGGTGTATTTTGCATTTTGGGCGCACAATTGTTCCGTAGTTTTTTTTAGCATTGGGCTATTAAAATGGGGCGGAAAAAATGCTTTTCCGCCATTGTTTTTGGGCTTCATTTTTACAGTATTCACCATACGGGATAAATGACAGGATAACTTTACTATGGGAGTCGGTACAATTACAATGATATAAATTTTATATAGTTTTTTATGTTTTATTACTTTTACACAATAGAAGTGAGTTTATAAAAAGTTGCGTTGTTGTCCTATTCTGACAGCCATAACTTTTTTAATTTTTTGTATACGGAGCTGATTGTGGGCTTGTTTTTTTGCGAGATGAGTTGATGTCTTTATTAGTACCATTCTGGGGGGCATATGATGCTTTTATCACTTTTTATTAAGGTTTTTGTGAGGCATTTTGAACAAAATACAGCAATCCTGGTAGTGTTTCTTATTTTTATTTTTAATAGCTCTCACCATGCAATATCCGTGACAAGTCAGTTTTACTCTGTGGGTTGAGACAATTATGGCGATACCCAATTTATATGTTTTTTTATGTGAAAGCACAATTTTTTTTTTAAAAAAAGTGTTTTTATTGTGTAAAAGAATATTTATGCATCGCTATCTTCTGATATCCATAACTTTATAATTTTTCCGTATACAATGCTGTGTAAGGACTTTTTATTTTGCGGGATGAACTGACATTTTAATTGGCACCACTTTGATGTTGATATGAGTTTTTGATGACTTTTTACTCCATTTTCTGGGCTGCGGGATGAACAAAAACCACCATTCTGTGCCTGTCTTTTTGGGGGGGATGAGAGGGGGATTACGGCGTTCACCGTACGGGTTAATTAACATGACAGATTTATAGGGTGGGTCGTTAAGCACGCAGCGATACCAAATTTGGGTACTTTATTTATTTTTGATCTTTTGTGAGGCGATTGGCGTTTGTAAAGGGAAAAAGGGCGGTGTATGTGTTTTTTTTTTATTTTTTGTGTTTGTGTTTAACTTTTTTACACTTTTTTTTTTACTTTTACACACTTTTTACACTTTTCCCCAGGGAGGAATTGTATGAACGATCGTCAGATCGTTCATACAATAGGAGATCAGCACAGAGCTTATAGCTGTGTGCTGGTCTCCATGGCAACTGTCAGTCACGCTACCCACAATGCATTGTGGGCATCGTGACATCACCAGACAACCCGGATGCTGTCATTCAGCGTCCAGACTGTCTGGTAGGAGATCAGTAGCAGCGCTGAGTGCCGTTACTGCGCCGGGAACGTGGGCAGCAGGAGCTCACTCCTGCTGCCTGCAGCTGCGATGTCGCGACATCATGATGTCGCGACATCGAGGGGTTAATCCCCCACGGCCGGAGTGAGCTCCGGCTGTGGGGGATGCGGCATGATGCCAGCGGTAATATAGGGAGCAAGAGTACTAGATGGGAGGCCACAGAGAAGAGTGTTGCAGTAATTTAAGCGGGAGTTGATGAGGACATGCACAAGCTTTTTTGCATAGTCAGAGTCAAGAAAGGAGCATATTTGAAAATATTTTTCAGGAGGGGGCGGCAGGAAGTGCTGAGGGCTCAGGTTGAAAGACATGACAGAGTCCATGTCACCTTTTCTGCGTCGCACAAAGACACAGTGGTTGGAACCAAAGATCTCAAATTTGGACTCATCAGACCAAAGCACAGATTTCCACTAGTCTGCTGTCCATTCCTTGTGTTCTTTAGCCCAAACAAGTCTCTTCTGCTTGTTGCTTGTCCTTAGCAGTGATTTCCTAGCAGCTATTTTACCATGAAGACCTGCTGCACACAGTTTCCTCTTAACAGTTGTTGTAGAGATGTGTCTGCTGCTAGAACTCTGTGTGGCATTGACCTGGTCTCTAATCTGAGCTGCTGTTAACCTGCGATTTCTGAGGCTGGTGACTCGGATGAACTTATCCTCCGCGTCAGAGGTGACTCTTGGTCTTCCTTTCCTTGGGCGGTCCTCATGTGAGCCAGTTTCTTTGTAGCGCTTGATGGTTTTTGCCACTGCACTTGGGGACACTTTCAAAGTTTCCCCAATTTTTCGGACTGACTGATCTTCATTTCTTAAAGTAATGATGGCCACTCGTTTTTTCTTTACTTAGCTGCTTTTTCTTGCCATAATAGAAATTCTAACAGTCCATTCAGTATGACTATCAGCTGTGTATCCACATGACTTCTGAACAACACAACGGATGGTCCCAACCCCAACCCCAAGTGTTCCCTCCATTTCAACTCATACATTTTCTGCATGTGACTAGACATGTTGGTGGTGGTTAAACACTTAAGATTCTTCTCTCTACTGATGCATTTATGGCAAATGCGGCGCATCTGAGACTTGATCGAAAAAGGCCCAGGCTTCAGAGGTCCTGGACCTTTTCGACAGCGATACGCGAGGCACGGTGTTTCCGCTGATCATGGTTGGCGGAATAATCTCAACGAACTTGTGCGACCGCCCTCTCCCTTTTTGAGGCCGGACCCGTACTGACACTACCCCATCGTCTTCCTCCTCGTCCAGTGAGGAAGCGCTCGCAAGCAAATTCTGCTGAAAAGACCACGTTGGATCCGCAATGTCATAATCATCATCAGCAGCAGCAGCACAGGTGACTTCCTCGTCCTGACATTCTACATCCTGGAGCTGCGGGCTACAAGCAACAGGTACTGCAAGGTGTTGCTGATCGCTGGGGATTTGTGGCGACTGACCGACTTCTTTCTCCTCCTCTGATGGCATCAGCGATTGGGTGTCAGACCAAACTTAATCATCCTCTTTGGCCTCTTGATCTTTTGAAATGCCTTCTGACCCCAACCGCATTGTGTCATCAAAGAGGTCTTCAGAAAATGGATTATCCACAGTGATGGGTACACAAGTTGACATTTGGCCTGCCTTCGCTTCAGGTTCGATGGATGCTGACGATGATGATGATGATGATGATGATGACATTCGTGATTATGACTGGGAGGTCGAGGAGGTAAAACTGCTGGATGCAGGTTGCATTAACCATTGAAGAACAGATTGGTGATGCTGTTCGTTAATGAGACTCATAGGGCACCGATCCAGCGATGACAGGCCTGACGGGCCTGCAAAATTGCAAAAGTCCCGGGCCCTTTCGTGTTGTTTGGGCCCCTGTGGGGAAAGGAAACACCTTCTCGTACCTCTACCCCATGTCCAAAAACCCCTCTTTTCTCCTTAAACCCCCTTTCAGTTCGCTCCCCTTTTTCAAAAGATAAAAAATTTAAAAAAGGGATGGGGGATTTCCCCACAGTCCTTTTTTGAGAAACTAAACTGCAAAGAGGGGGAAAAAACAAAGGGAATTTTTAAAACCCCCTAATTTCCCAACACCAAACCCAAAAAAACAAATTTTTTTTAAACAAAAAATCTGTTTAAATGTTTGGGCCGGGGGGAAGAACCGTAAAAAACAAAAACAACAGTGTTCTTCCTTCCCGCCCTCAGATTTAAAAAATGCCCGTAGGCCCAGCAATTTTAAAGTTTTTTAAAAAACTAAACGTAAAAAAGTGCAACCCATTTGCGCCAAAATGAAAACACCCCTTAGTGAAAAAAAGAAGTATTGAACCGTTAAAATTAGAATTAAAATATGGGAAAGGGTTTTTCCACCACTGACAACAGGCGGGAGTTAAATAAAGAAAAATCTGTAAAACAATTTTTCGTACAAGGACACCCCGATTTGCCCCAAACTGAGACGCACTGAAAGGGGAAAAAGAAATTTTTAACCCGTTTATATGGATTACATATGGAGGTTTAAAGGGCCCCCACTGAAAAACAGGTGGTTTAAATTTACTTTTTGGAAAAATCTGTAAAAAATTTGCGTACAAGTCACGAATTTAGCGCCAGAAAGAAGCCACTGAGTGGAAATAGAAAATAATTTAAAAAGTTAAAGAATTAAAATAAGGTGGGTTTTTTCCCCTGAAAAACCCCGGGGGCCCGTTAAATATTTAAAAAATTGGTAAAACAATTTGCATACAAGGCACATTAGCGACAAAATGAGACGCACCGTTGAAATGCAAATAAAGGGAAAATTTTAAAAAAGGAAATTTCCTTTTTGGGCGGTTTTTTCCACCACTGGGCAACTGGTGGGGAGTTTCTAAAAAATATTTTGAAAAACCCTTTTGCTTTCAAATTTTTGGGATTAGCGCCAAATTTAGAAAAAAACCCCCCCGCCCAAGTGAAATAAAGGGAAAAAGGAACAGTTTAATTTGGAAATTCCCTAAAGGCGGTTTTGCCACCCACGACCCAAAAGGCGACAGTTTTCTATTAATTTTTCTGTTTAAAAAAATTTTTGTGACAAGTTTCACGATTTGGGACCAAACTGAGACCCCACTGAGTGAAAAAGAAGTATTTAAAAAGTTTTTAAGGATTACATTTTTGCGGGTTTTTTCCAAAACTTACAAAAGGCGGGAGTTTTCTAAAATAAAGTGAAAAACAAAATTTTTGTACAAATGGGAAAATTAACGCCAAACTGAGAAACGCACTGGGGTGCAATAAGAAAATAAATTTTTAACAGGGTTTTTATGAAAAAAAATATTGGGCCCTTTTTTCCACCACTGAAAAACAAACTGTCAGTTACTATGAAATAAACTGTAAAACAATTTTCGTACAAGTGGGAAAAGAATTTGCCCAAACTGAGATGGGACTGAAATGAAAAAAGAAGTATTGAACAGTTTTTGAATTTCATATGGCGGTTTTTTGCCAAAACCAAATTTTAAAAAAAAAAAAAAAAAGGCGGCACTACTATAAATAAAGGGGTTAAAAAAAATTTGGGGTACAAGTGACGATTACCCCCAAATGAACCGGGCTGAGTGAAAAAAAAAATTATGAACATTATATGGATTACCAAAGGCGGTTTTGCCACCACTGACAACAGGTTTTCAACTACTATGAAATAACTGTAAAACAAATTTTCGTACAAGTGCAAAAAGATTTGCAAACCAAACGAGACGCACTGAATCAATAGAAGTATTTGAAAAAGTTTTTAAAGGATTATAATTTGGGGGTTTTGCCACCACTGACAACAGGGGGCAGTTTACTAAAGAAAAAATCTGTAAAACAAAATTTTATACAAGTGCACGATTTTTGCGCCCAAAACCCGAGACGCACTGAAATGAAATAAATTTTTTGAACAGTTATATGGATTTACATAAGGGGGGTTTTGCCCCCACCTTTAAAAAAGGGGAGCAGGGACCCATGAAAATATATTTTTAAAAAAATTTGCAAAACAATACAACCCATTAGCGCCCAAAAGAGATACATTTTAATGAAATGGGAAATAAATTGGGAAAAGTTTTTAAAGGGGTTGCAAAATGGCGGTTTTTTCCAACACTTAAAAAACAGGCGGCAGTTACTAAGAAATATTTGTAAAACAATTTTCATTTCAAGTCAAAAATTTGCCCAAAAAGAGGGTGCAAGAGTGCAATAGAAATATTGAACTTTTTTATGGTTTTCTTATGGTGGTTTTGCCAACACTTACAAAAGGCGGCAGTTACTATGAAATAATGTGAAAAACAATTTGCGTACAAGTGCACGATTAGCGCCAAACTGAGACGCACTGAGTGCAATAGAAGTATTGAACAGTTATATGAATTAAATATGGCCGTTTTGCCACCACTGACAACAGCTGTCAGTTACTATGAATTATCTGTAAAACAATTTGCGTACAAGTGCAGGATTAGCGCCAAATTGAGACGCACTGAGTGAAATAGAAGTATTGAACAGTTATATGGATTACATATGGTGGTTTTGCCACCACTGACAACAGGCGGCAGCTACTATGAAATATGTGTAAAACAATTTGCATACAAGTGCACGATTAGCGCCAAACTGAGACGGACTGAGTGAAATAAAAGTATTGAACAGTTATATGGATTACATATGGCGGTTTTGCCACCACTGACAACAGGTGTCAGCTACTATGAAATATCTGTAAAACAATTTGCGTACAAGTGCACGATTAGCACCAAACTGAGACGCACTGAATGCAATAGAAGTATTGAACAGTTTTATGGATTATATATGGCGGTTTTGCCACCACTGAAGACAGGTGGCAGTTACTATGAAATATCTGTAAAACAATTTGCATACAAGTGCACGATTAGCGCCAAACTGAGACGCACTGAGTGAAATAGAATTATTGAACAGTTATATGGATTACATATGGAGGTTTTGCCACCACTGACAACAGGCAGCAGGTACTATGAAATATATTTAAAACAATTTGCATACAAGTACACGATTAGCGCCAAACTGAGATACATTGAATGAAATGGAAGTATTGAACAGTTATATGGATTGCATATGGCGGTTTTGCCAACACTTACAACAGGCGGCAGTTACTATGAAATATTTGTAAAACAATTTGCATACAAGTGCACAATTAGCGCCAAACTGAGATGCACTGAGTGCAATAGAAGTATTGAACAGTTATATGGTTTACTTATGGCGGTTTTGCCAACACTTACATCTTTCTGCAGTTAGTATTAAACTTTGTGAAAAACAATTTGCGTACAAGTGCACGATTAGCGCCAAACTGATACGCACTGAGTGCAATAGAAGTATTGAACAGTTATATGGATTGCATATGGCGGTATGGCCACCACTGACAACAGGTGGCAGCTACAATGAAATATCTGTAAAACAATTTGCATACAAGTGCACGATTAGCGCCACACTGAGACACACTGAGTGGAATAGAAGTATTGAACAGTTATATGGATTGCATATGGCGGTTTTGCCACCACTGACAACAGGTATCAGTTACTATGAAATATCTGTAAAACAATTTGCATACAAGTGCACGATTAGCGCCAAACTGAGATACACTGAGTGAAATAGAAGTATTGAACAGTTATATGGATTACATATGGCGGTTTTGCTACCACTGACAATAAGCAGCAGTTACTATGAAATATGTGTAAAACTATTTGTATACAAGTACACGATTAGCGCCAAACTGAGACGCACTGAGTGAAATGGAATATTGAACAGTTATATGGATTACATATGGCGGTTTTGCCAACACTTACAACAGGCAACAGTTACTATGAAATATGTGTAAAACTATTTGCATACAAGTGCACGATTAGCGCCAAACAGACGCACTGAGTGCAATAGAAGTATTGAACAGTTATATGGATTACATATGGTGGTTTTGCCACCACTGACAACAAGTGGCTGTTACTATGAAATATCTGTAAAACAATTTGCGTACAAGTGCACGATTAGCGCCAAACTGAGACACACTGAGTAAAATAGAAGTATTGAACAGTTATATGGATTACATATGGTGGTTTTGCCACCACTGACAACAGGCGGAAGTTACTATGAAATATCTGTAAAACAATTTGCGTACAAGGGGGCTATTGGCAAAAAATGGGATGCACAGACACCAGTAGAAATGCAAAAGCAAAAGCGACAATTTCACCTCAGGTGGGAGGTCTGCTGGCCACAAAGTCTTAAAAAAATTATTTTTCCATGTGAGTTCAGGACAGGTAACAAGAAATAAGTCTGCACAATAACTAACACCAACCTTTCCGACCCCACCGCCCACCCCACCCCCCTTCGGCAGCACACATCACTAGACTTCCTTTACAAGTACCCACTCTCTAACTAAATCAAAACCCTTACATTCTCTAATCCAAACTATATCCTAAGTTTCACAACTCAGCAAGGGATTGTTTTCTGTATAAAAGTAAGACTGCCACTCTGAGCTGTGACAACACTATAGGACAGCAGTGAGCCGTGTTTGCTCTGTAATGTATATCATGAGAAAAATAGGCTGAACAAAAAGGATACCGCATACGAAAAAACGAGGTCCTGAGATTTTGCAGCCAATGATATCCAAACACCGCCCAATCATGCGTCTTACACCAGCTCACCATGCTCTATGCTCTTCTCTGATTGGATGGCCGCCAAAATTACAGGAACCGCGAAAAAAGGTGCGATTGTAAGCATGATAAAGATTATCTTTAAGATTTTCTCTGGAAACTAAACGCATCACTCTCGAGAATTCCGATAACGAAAAAACCGTGCCGATTTCAACTTGTCGATAGTCATCGGCTCAATTGCCCTACTTGTAAAAATTACAAATGCGCGCACTATAATGCAGTGTTGATTCAAAAAATTCCCAGTAAGAAAGTTGCTAATTATTTGTATGTTACCTCAAAGACATTTGGTTTATGGGAATAATATGGTCAAGTAGGAATTATGGGTAAACTAAACATCATGATAAGGGGCTTTGTGTTAATTGCTCCATCAAAGAATGGCATGAAACAAAAGTTTGTGGGGCAGATTTATTTATACTGTCTAATGCAGTGTACACTTAGACAATTCCGTCTAAAAATGCACCACATTTATCAAGTGTATAATAAATAAGACATGTTTAAACTGTCTAGTTTAAGTTCACATCATTTATTAGTTAGCTTAGTTTGTGCCATCAATTGTGTCAAATTTCTTGCATTGTTTCAGCGCACAGCGGTACATTTAAAGCTTTCATCAAAGACATGCTCCTTTAACAAGTACCCTTTTTGCTGGGCAAGGCCTAAAATGTTCCTAAAACACATAATAAATGTAGCATAAAACATGTATGTCAGTATTTTGTGACAAATTGCACCAGAATTCTGTCACAATTGATGTAATTAATGAGCCACGTATGAATTTCAATTAATTCCAGGGCACTATAGATAGAAAATGGAGTTTAAATACACACAAAAAAAAGCAAGAAAGATCAATAATTAAATAAAATAAAGATCAAGAAATAATAAATAAATAAACAAAGATCAATAAATAAATACATCGAGAAGCAAAATATTAACAATGTTTGACCTTGTGACTTTCAGGCTCAATATCTCACTATCCACTACAACTTTGAATGTGAGATTAACATAATTTTATAAACAATCATCTTGTCTATGTTTTGCTTAAAGCTTACTTGCAACTATTTAGCATATGCTTCGCTATGCAGATTCTTGTCATGTAACTGTATTGATATTGTTTTTCTTTTTTGTTTGTATACTAAAAATTACAACCTGTTCTCACATTCCCTAATAGATCAATGTGTTATTAAGTTTATTCCCAAGTGAAAGGGCACTGGTTCAAATGAAGGAGCAGCCATTAACCCCTTAAGGACCCAGCCTGTTTTGACCTTCCCTTGACCCACCCTATTTTTTGAAATCTGACAGTTTCCATTTATGTGAGAATAACTTTTGTAACACTTTTACCTATCCATTGTGATTCAGAGATTGTTTTCTCGTGACACATTGGTGCTTAAGTAGTAAGATAATTTTTGATCCATACAATCCTTGTTTGTTTGTGAAAAATATCAAAATTATCACATAAAATTTGGAAAAATTTGCGATTATTGAAAGTTGCAAAAATTCTGCGTGCAAGACAGATAATAATTCACCACAAAATAGTTTTTATAACTAGCATCTACCATATGTCCATTATAGGTTGCATCGATTTTTTAATGTCTTTAAATTTTTTTTACGTACATTATAGGTCTAGAAATTTAAGTAGTTAATATTCACACAATTTCAGAAAATTTGCAATATACATTTTTTTAGGGGACCACTCCATTTCTGACAGTGGCTTAGAGGGGCCTGCATGTTAGATACCCCCCATAAATACTGCATCTAAGAAACTAGAAGACCCCTAAACGTATTACAACACTATTTAGGAAGTTTGAATAACCCATTAGATATTCACCAGAAAATAAAAATCAAAGTTGAAGGTGAAATTTCAAAATTTACCCTTTTTTGCAGATTTTCATTATTATATCCATTAATCACTGTAATTACGGTAAATGTGACTAGTAAATGGCAACATAAAAATCAATTCCCCCATGGTCTGGCCGTTTATTAGAGATAACCCATATGTTGGCCCCAGATGCAGTATTTGTGCTCACCAAAAGCCCCAAAGAGAGGAGCACCTACCGTACACAGATGGTCTACTTGTTCAGAATACGATTTTAATTAGGCTCCAATTCAGGAATGAGGACCCCCAAAGGTGCTATCAATTAATAAACATCCCCTAAAAAGACCACAAATTTGTAACTACACCCCTTAAGGAATATATCCATGGTGCTTTGGTATTGAATAACCCCACAGTGAAACACAAATTTTTTTTAGCATAAGGCTTTAGAAAAGTAAAAAAAAATTTTTTCCATAATCTGCAATTTAACTTAAAAGTTATTCACATAAACACAAGATCCTAGGAAAAAAGAACCGTAAAATCTTTGATATAAGCAAATTTTCATCCAAGTATGCAAGTAACCCAACATGTGAGTGTTAATCAGCTTTGTTAGCGCATGGCATTCGTATAAGGGAGGAGCGCTATTTGGCGTTTGGAACGCAATTATTGGTGGGGCCATGTCTCAATTTGCAAAGCCCCCAAAGTAGCAAAACAGGCGAAACATTTCCAGAAGACCCCCATTTGATCAACACCTGCATGGATCTCATCTAGGGTGGTACTGTTCATTTTGGATGCACAGGTTTTCCAAAGTTTTTTTTTAGCATTGGGCAATGAAAATGGGGGAAAAACGCAGTTCCAGGTCATTGTTTTTTGAGTTTCAATTAACAGCATTCGCCGTGCAGTGTAAATGATGTGATAACTTTACAATGGGGGTCGTTACACTGTACAATTGAATATAGAATTATATTAGTTTTTCTTCAGTTTTATATTACTTTTACAACAGTAGAAATACACGTCAAAAAAATTGCGTTTTTTATGTTGTCCTATTCTGCAGCCATAACTTTTTTATTTTGCTGATGGTGCAGAGCTCGTGTATGGGCTTGTTTTTTGCGGGATGAGTTGAAGTTTTTATTGGTAACCATATGTGGTGTCAAATGATGCTATGTTCACTATTTAATTAAGAGTTTTTTGTGAGATGTTTTTGACAAAATACAGCAATCTTGGTAGTTTGTTATTAATTTATATTTTTTATACGGTCCCACTGTGAACCGGTATATAAACATGGTAGCTTTTCTCCAGCCGGTAAATACTCTTACAACCAATACCAATTTGTATATTTTTTTATGTTTTCTGCTTTTATAGCAATAAAACTCTTTATTCAAACAGGAAATAACGTATATTGCACACCATATGTTTGAGAGCCATAACTTTTAAAATTTTTTTTTTTTTTTTTTTTTTTTTTTCTGTGCTTGGAAGCTGTGAAGGGACATGTTTTTCTGCGAGAGGATTGACGTTTTTATTAGTATCATTTTTTGGGGGACAAGGCTTTTTGATGCTTTAAAGTCCATTTTTTGGAGGCCAGGGTGAAGAAAATACGTGCAATCCTAGTAGTGTTTTTTTATTTTTATTTAACAGTGCACACCGTGCAGTAACCCGTGATAGTTAGCTTTACTCTTTGGTCGCTACGATTAAATGGCGATTACCCTATTATAAGTTTTATGTATTTATGTGAAGCATTATTAAAAAAAAAGAAAAGTGTTTTTCAGTGTGTAAAACAATATTTATGCATCGCTATCTCTTCTGAGAGCTATACATTTTTTATTGTTTCCTGTATACAGTGCTGTATAAGGACATTTTTTGCTGGATGAACTGACATTTTAATTGGTACAACTTTGGGAGATTATAGGAGTTAATTATTGATCGCATTTTATTCCAATTTATTTGCTTCGGGATGAACAAAAATCATAATTCTGTAATTGTTTTTTTTTTTTTTTTTTTAAACTGCGTTCACCTTACGGTTAATTAACATGACAGATTTATAGGCAGGTCCATTACGCACGCGGCGATACAAATATGGTGAACTTTATTTATTTTATGATCTTTTTAGAGGCGATTGGAGTTTGTAAATGGGAAAAGTGCGTGTAAATCGTATTTTTATGTTTATTTTTCGTGTTTGGGTTTTACTGTTTCTTACTTTTTTTTCACTTTTTTTCACATTTTTATTTACTTTTCCCCATAGTGGACATTGAAATGAGGATATCTTAAATCTCTCATCAATAGGAATCAGTTCATAGCTTGTTGCCATGACTGGTTCCTAAGACAACTGGTCAATCCACGATGTCGGGTCATGCCATGCCCACTAGGGCACGGCCGGCGCTTCGAGACGTCACAGACAACCCGGAAGGCATTCTCTGCTTCCGTTGGTGTCCAGTAAATGAGGCAGTAGCAGCACGGATCGCCCGACTCCGTGCTTGCTGCCGCCGACAGAGGACGCCGTGTAGGAAGCGAACTCCTCCTGCGACTCTCTTAGTATTGCAACCCTGGATTGATCGCGATAATAACTGTGTTATCCGCCCCCTCCCCCCCCCGGTGGCCGTTGGTTCTGGATGTCAGCTGTAATATACAGCTGACACCCCGCTCCATCCGGCGCGAACTCTGCTTTAGAGTTCTGCGCGATCCTCAGGACTTATCCATACTGTTATAGTGCATTAAACCCCCAAACGACCTGGACGTATGGATACTCCCAAGTCGATAAGGGGTTTAAGAAGATATCACAAAAAAAGGGAAACACAACATCCAGTTCTCATGATATCAGTCTCTCGGCCAAGAAAATTGCAAAAGTGCATCATGTGAGGCCATGACAGTTGGAAGAAAATGAAATGAAGTCCGCCCATCTATTACAAAGCCAAGAGATGGACGTATGGCAAAATATCAGTGTCAACATGTCAGTTTATCACAAGGTCTATCAGTTCTGGTGCGACAACCACAGCAATGAAGTTAGCTCATATGTTTATTAACAGTGAGATCACAAGTGTCCATGTAATCACTCTGTGATGTGCATTACACAAGTCTGAAATGGTTGCTTGAAAAAAGGTGAAGAAGTCTCGACTTAAATATCATCATAAGAAGCGTCAGCTCGAGTTTGCAAAAACGTACTAAGGGTGCTTTCACACAGTGCAGTTTTGGTGTAGTTTTAACTACACTCCAAATACTGTCCTTATTATCAGTCAGCTTCTTTCACACATATCTAAACTTGTTTTGACTTGAGTAATCAGTTTAGTGTGTTTGTAATTCACAAGACTTTCAAACACTGATAATTAAATATTTGATCTTTGAATAGACCTTTCTGAACAAATTTACACTGAAAAAAGCTTGCCTGGTAATAAATTCAGTGTAATTGGAGCACAGTTAAAGCAGCAACGCAAAAACTGCGCTGTGTGAAAGCACCCAAAAATTGAACAGAAAGAAGATTGGAAACTAGTGATTTGTAGTGAAAATACGAATTCATTAGTCTGTGGATCTGATGGGTCAAATGGGTCTGGAAGAATCAAGGGAACAGGGAGTTAATGGATTGAGAAATTGAAGGAATTGTCAAGTTGGTGGAGGAAGCCTGATGATATGGGATTGTTTCACAGCCAATGGCAATGGAAACTTGACTAGGATCGATGATGGTCTAAATTTCTGAGCTTAAATATAAGCCAACCAAACAAAATGCGTTACTATACATGACACTCAAGAAATATCGGTATGAAAGGGATGACATAGTGTGCTAGTAAGAGAATGACCTGAAGCATACATTGAGATTGGCAAAGAAATGGATTAATGTTAATGAAGTAGAGTTGCCTTATTGGCCTCCACAGTCCCCAAAACTCAACAGAATTGCACACTTGTCGGTAGAGTTGAAGAAAAAGCTGTATTTGTACCCAAGTGGTTCAACCAGTATGCACCAACATTGGGAATGGAACGTGTAGATCAGATTATGGGCAAGACATGCTTGAATCTGATCAAGAGCACAGATGGTTACATTACAAGAATCTGCATCACTAAGAATATACCAAATAGTTGCAAGTTAAGTTTATGTGTGAGATGATTGTCTATAAAAGTATGGTGGTCTCATGTTCAAAGCTGTAGTGGATGCTGAGATATGGAGATTGAAAGTCACAAGTTCAAAACAGTGCTTGTCAGTGTAAATGACAGACTGGTACTGAAAAAGAGAGAGCCCTGCCTGTTGGGATTACAATTCACCTGAGAAAAGAGGAAAAGATAGAAGATGGAGGAATAATCTTTTTGCATGGTAGTGCAGTTGTAGCAAGGTACAGTGGGTTTTAGACTTTTCCGTAGGAGTGAGTTTTGAGGTTTATTTTAAAGTTTTAAAAGGGGGCGGGGAGTTTTTGTATCATGAGTTTGAGAGTCTTGAGAAAGAATATGAGAAATCTTGGAGATAGTTGTATGAGGTGCATAGAAGAAAAGATTGTATAAAGGATAGCTTTCTGAGTTATAAGATTATTTGGCTGGTTTTTATGGGATTAAAGCAGAAAAAATTGAAAGGACAGATAACCTGGCATATGGGAGGGTTGTTAGTGAAGATATTAGCAGAGGGCAGAGTCACCAAAAGAAAGAGGGAAGAGATGAGTTAACTGGGAAGCAGAGTTGAAAGTGGGAGTGTTAGATTAGGTGCAATAGAGAAAAATGGTGCATTGTTTTGGGCAGAAGAAAGTGGAGATGTGATGGGTTCAGCTGTAACTTAATACTCACTCAGTAGTCACTTATGCTTAACAATTTCAAAAGACAAATTTGACTGCAAACAAGTTCACAATGGTTTGATGAATGTGGTTGCTATCATGTGGAACTCTTATAGTGTCTATTCATACTGCTAGTAGAACCTTGCCATGGCCCTCTGCAGTTCAGTCAGTATCTGCTTGGTCATTGTGGTATCCTGATAGAGATACTGTCTTCAACAGTAATGTTGCTTGAATAGGGCTGAAACTTGTGAAAAATGTGGGGTCAAAATGAACCAGAATTTTTCCTTATTCTTAACCCTTACGGTTAGGAACCATTATGGTGTTTCATGGGGTTAAAGGTGTTATCCGGGAGTTTAATGATTTTATAGAACACTATACATAGCATTTATATTGAAAATTAAAGATATCCCACTACCTTCATGTTTTTCGTTTCTTTTGTCTCTTTATTCATCTATCATGAGATCCTCTTTTTGCAGTGACACTTCCTGGTTGTGGGAGGGTCAGTAGTCTTCCAGCATCTCTTTCCTACAAGTTCCACAATGCTTGCAGTTATAATCTAGAGCATCCGTGCACCTGCCCCCTAATCCTCTTTGCACTGTTCAACCCTGCCATATATACCCTTACATCATCATTCTCAGACATGTACACCTCATTCACCTGCATCTCTGCTCCAGTTCAGTTTCTGGTTGCCTGCAGTAGACTGTGTGTAAGTCTGTGCACCAATCAGTTTGTGACATGGTAAAAAACATTCTTTCCTCATCCTATAATATATTTATTACATGTAAAAATGTATATAATTTGGTTTATATATTTCTATGAATGTGTTGCACATCACCCACAGCAAGTACACAGCTATCCCATCATTGTAACTGATTGCTATGGAAAATCCAAGTTTTCTTGCTTGTAGATTGCTTGGCATCTCCAAGTTTTCCTGTACACTGGATAGCCTATCTAGCATCCAAGAAAAGTGGGCGATGTCACATCTCCCACAGCAATCAGTTTTTGGTCATAGGAAAGCTGTGTGACTGCTGTAGGGGATGTGGCATCATTCCTGCACCCAGTGATGTGAGGCAGCATCTCATGATGCTTTACCCTGGCACCACTACTGTATAAAGAGCAGTAGGCAGATTTTTTCCTAATGTCCTAATGCACATTTAGCCAATCAAGCAATGCAAGGCTTCTGACCAGGTGAAAAGGTATATTTAACACATTTATCAAAAATATATCTCCTTCTATCAGAAGAGGTAAATACATTGCATAATAATGAAAGCACCTAGACTCTAGCAGCTAGCAGTGATGAGTCACTATGTAAACAGTTATCACTAAAAGTGTGTATGTGTCCACATGTGTAACACCCTCCCCCTCCAGCTCTATACATTACATTACATTCCAGTCTGCACCTCTGTTTAAACAGTGACTGAAGGAGTCACTAGAGGCAGTGAGATCTTTCTCTGCTCAGGACACTCCCACTAAAGGGGAGTGTTTCTAAACTGAGCCTGGCTTCAAAGCACACCCACTGAGTGATGACAAAATATCAATTGAGGCCATGTGATCAATGGACATCACATGATATGCAGGAAGTAGGAAGGAGGGGAGTAAAAGACTCTGTCTCTTTTTGCAAAGCAGAACAGGTTAATAGTTTTTAATGAGTATCACTTAAAAAGTTCAATATTATTATGTTGTGAGCTCTATAACAAATTAAAATATAGTCCTGAAAAACCCCTTTAACTTACCATTCAGCATGGTTCTGAAAGCAATATCATTTCAGGACTTACAACTCTCCGGCAGCAAAATCACTTCCAGAGAGACATCTGACATTACTTAAGGGTTCTCACATCAAGGCTAGGAGAAAGGCTGACAGGTGGGTTAGCTCCTGAAACCCTGTACAAACCGTAACCCAAACTTAGGGTTAGAGTCAATCTTTTGTAAATCTTTAACAAACTTTGATTTGGGATGGCCCAAATTGAATTGCTTAGTTCTAAACTGAATTTGACATTGACCCAAATCTGTAACACAACACTATCTGTAATGCACACTTATTTTTATTAAATAAGCATGGATATTTACAAGTCAACCTTATCCATAGATTGTCTGTGCATGTGTAAACACAAACATCCAGTGAATGAGATTTTAGCTCGGAAACTGAAATGTGCATATGGCTATATCTGGTTATATAGTTTTGCATGCTCAGTAGAAAGGATAAAGAACCAAAATTATTGGATAAGATATAACATTCCAGGCTACAAAATTGTTGATTCACCTGTGTATCTAAATTTTTCAACACTAATTTACAGTTCATAAAAAGGCTGATCAACTTTCCAAATACACTACCTTTCTTAAAATATGTTGATTCTAAGTTACAGCCTATGTAATACTCAGAGCTGCATTCACAAATCTGCTGGTTGATATTGTAAACAGTCGACAAGCTCATGGAAAGACTTATTCCTTACAGGTTAGCTGAACTTTTTAGTTGGAGCGTTATGAACATTTTTTTAGAGTTCCACTTTCAGGAGTCAAGCTGTGTATACAGATTAGAGATGGGCGAATTGATTCTAACGAAGTGGAATTCGTTTAGAATTTCAGGAAAACATCGATTCTGCACGAAATAGAAGTTTGGGGTAATTCGCGGGAACGAAGCGTGTTTTTAATTGATAAAATGGCCGCAAGCACATGGCATTACATGGGGCAAAGAACTCTGGGAAGAAGAAAGGAACACCCTCAATGACATGTGCAGAGATGAAGCCATTCAGAGACCAGCAGGGTTCTGTGACGCCACCGCATTATATAAGTCCAGACGCAAGGCTGGCTGCTCACACTCCTCTCATTGTGCCGTGCTGCAGCTGCTGCATAGATCTCACACAAAAGAAATTAGTTTTTAACAGCCATTTTTTTGGGGGGGGTGTCACTGCTTTTATCAGAAACTGCTCCTCTTCCATTATAATTTTTATTCAGTTTGTGGGGTATTGTAATTGAAGTCCAGTGTGGGTCCAATTCTGCTCCATATACATTTTAATGCCATCTGGTCAATTTTGGAGCACATTGAATATCCAAGGGTTGTCCAAGCCTGTTTGTGCTTTCGTATTAAGTAAAAGAAACAGCTTTTTTACCCGCCACATACCAGTTAATTTTTTCCTGCTGAATTCTGCAGCGAAATTTATATCCAAGGTGTGACGGCTGGGAAGTGGATCCGCCGGACCACCGCAAACGGAATCTAAGTAGCCCCCGGTTTTCACCAGAGCCCGCCGCAAAGCAGGATGGACTTGCTGCGGCGTGAGGCTACCAGGTCGTCCCCCCTGACGTGACTTGCTTGCGGTGGCGGCCGAGGTATAGCGTGGTGCAGAATCGTAGTCCGAGAATCGTAGTCGTGGGCAGGCAGAAGGTCAGGGCAGGCGGCAATGGTTCGTGGTCGTGGACAGGCAAAAGGTCAGGACAGGCGTCAGAGGTTCGGAGTCGGGAAACGTAGCGAGAGGTCTGGTACACGGTAAAGTAGAAATACACTTTAAGGAACGCTTTCTCTATGGCTCGGGGCAACGTAGATCAAGCAGGGAAGTGACGTGGGTGCAACACTTATATAGGAACAGCACCCGGTAATTACCCAATTACCGGCACACTGTCCCTTTAAATTCACAAGGACAAGCGCGCGCGCGCGCCTGGGGGCGCGCAAGTGCATTTCGGCCGGCAAGGGATGAGGACCGGACGGGAGCGAGGCCAGGTGAGTGGATGGAACGGGTGGCGCCGCGGCCGGCCGTACGGCCCGCGGCGCCCCCCCGTCCATGCTGGAGACCCGTTATGGGGAACACGGGTGCGACCGCGGTTCGTGGCCCGGACCGCGGCGCAACCCGTTACACAAGGGTTATCTAAGCCTGTTTGTGCTTTTGTATTCAGCAAAAAAAACAACATTTTTACAAGCCACCATATCGGTTAATTTTTTTGCTGCAGATTTCTGTAGCGCAATTTATATCCAAGGGTTAATTAAGCGTGTTTGTGCTTTTGTAGTCAGTAAAATAAACGGTGTTTTTAAATGCCAAAGACGATTAATTTTTTCCTGGTGATTTCTGTAGCATAATTTATATCCAAGGGATATTTAAGCCTGTTTGTGCTTTTGTAGTCAGTAAAATACATGGCGTTTTAACACGCCACATACCAGTTAATTTTTTGCTGCTGATTTCTGTAGCACAATTTATATCCAACGGCTATTTAAGCGTGTTTGTGCTTTTGTAGTCAGTCAAATACACAGCGTTATGATATCTTCTTTAAACAGAGTCTGTAAATTTTTGATCAAACAGTATGTCAGACAGAGGTGGCAGGCTCTTCACATGCGAGTGGCAGTGGCACAAACATTCCTGGAGCAGGCACACGTAACAGCACAGTAAGGGGACGTCGCAGCAGGAGTCAATTGATGAGGCCAGAACTGCTGGTGTCATCTAGCGGCCGTGTGTTGACCAGCAACCCAAGGGTTCTTGATTGGTTGACTAGGTCATCCACTTCCTCCCAGATGACATCTTACAACCACAGCCAAGAGTCGGTGGGAACGTCAGACACAACCCTTAGTTGGCATGGTCCGGGAGCGGGACAGCGGCCATCACCTGTCCTCAACCTGCCTCTGTCCCGTCCGGTTCCCTCAGCCAGAGATCTAATATGTGGTCTGGGCTCAGCGCCACTGTACAGCGAGGATGAACAATTTGAGGACAGTCAGCAGCTACTTGGCAGCGAAGAAATGGGGCCGATATAACCTGATTCTTGCAGTAGACGGCAAAGTATGGATGTGGTGAATGGCATGGGAGGTCATGTTGTGAGGAGTCAGCCTTTGCATACCACGACCATTGAGGAGGACAGCACTGAAGATCCAACAATAATCGATGATGATGTAGCCGACCGCACATGGGAGCCGGGTGAGGCAAGGGCTTCATCATCGTCAGGAGAAGAGGGCGTCAGCTTGCGTGTCAGGCAGCGGTGCAGCCAGCAAGTGGGTTGTGTGGCCGTGAGTCAGCAGGGTAGCAGCAGTGTGAGGTCGGGAGCCAAACGGCCACGGGGTAGAAATCCTGCTTAGCAGGTCCAAGAAAGTAGTGGCACAGGGGCTCAGCGAGGCAGCCGTGGTAGTAGTCACTCAGTGCGGAGCGTTGGTGGTAAAATCAGCTACTCAGCGGTGTGGCAATTTTTTTGCTAAGATACCGGAGGAGCCGAATATGGGTATCTGTATAATCTGTGGGCAGAAAGTGAAACGTGGCCAGGGAGCTAACATTGGCACAACGGCCCTGCATCAACACATGCAGCTTCACAATCCGGTGGCCTGGGAGAAACGTGGCTCAGATGTGGTGGTCCATCTTGCCACCACAGCAACAGCAGCAGCAGCACCCAGTGGCATGCATGCCATTTCAGCCAGTCAAGGCTCCACCACCTCTGCAGAAGGGAGCTGTTTCTCTTTGGCATCATCTCCTGGTCCAGATGCTCCTGCTCCTCGCTACTCATGGCGCCAGCAGTTGTTCAACGAGGCTATTGCAAAGAGACAGCAGTATGAGTCCAACCATCCTAAGGTGCAGAAGATGACCGTGCTCCTGTCCAAATTGTTGGTACTGCAGTCCCTCCCTTTCCGAATGGTGGACTCTGCACTGATCAGAGAACTAATGGCTTGTGCCGAGCCGAGGTGGAGAGTTCCAAGCCGTAATTTCTTTTCCAAAAAGGCAGTACCAGACATTCACAAATATGTAGAACAGAAGGTGGGCCAGTCCTTGAGCTTATCGGTTTCTTCCAAGGTGCATGGTAGTGCGGACGTCTGGAGCTGTAAGTACGATCAGGGCCAGTACATGTCGATTACGGCCCACTGGGTGAATGTGCTTCCTGCCCAGCCACACCATCCACTTGGACAGGAGACGCCGCTTTCTCCTCCACGTTGTCAAACTGCTGCTCCTTCTCCAATGTCCGCCTCCTCCTCCACCACCACCACCCTCTCAGCCTCCAGAAGTACTGCTCCATCATACCACATGTGCAGGGCACAGCGGTGTCACGCAGTTCTACACCTGGCTTGCCTTGGTGAACAAAGTCACACAGGGGAGGAACTGCTCCAAGTCATGCAGCAAGAAATCGATGTGTTGCTTTCTCCGTGCCAACTGTAAATCGGAACGATGGTGACAGACAACCATCAAAAGGTTCCTGAAGTCTTCCACCGATCTTCAGAACATTCTGAAAATGACCAGGAAACTGTGCATGCACTTTATCCATTCGTACAAAGCCAGGAACACCCTCCTCGAGTTGCAGTGGCAGAACGGCCTCCCCCAACACACTCTGATATGCGATGTTTCCACCCGTTGGAATTCCAGCCTGCACATGTTGGACCGACTGTATGAACAGAGAAAGGCCATTAACGATTTTTTGATGATCCAGGCAGACAGAAGTACTCCCCTGTGTAACTTTGATGTCAGCCAGTGACAGCTCATGCGTGACACCTGCCGTTTGTTGAGTTCATTCGAGGAGGCGAAGTTATTTGTCAGTCGCCAGGACTACGGGATGAATAACGTCATTCCACTGCTTCATGTCCTGGAACAGATGCTGAAAAATCTGTCCCGGCAGGGGACTGGAGACGTGGCGACTACATCTCGCGGCCACATGAGTCTGGTGGGGACTGACCAGGAGGAGGAGGAGGAGTACATTGGAGCACAAGAATTGTCTGGTGAAATGAGTGGTTTTTCTACCCAGGTGTCAGGAGGGGAGGAGCAGGAGCAGCTGGGGGCGCGCAAGTGCATTTCGGCCGGCAAGGGATGAGGACCGGACGGGAGCGAGGCCAGGTGAGTGGATGGAACGGGTGGCGCCGCGGCCGGCCGTACGGCCCGCGGCGCCCCCCCGTCCATGCTGGAGACCCGTTATGGGGAACACGGGTGCGACCGCGGTTCGTGGCCCGGACCGCGGCGCAACCCGTTACACAAGGGTTATCTAAGCCTGTTTGTGCTTTTGTATTCAGCAAAAAAAACAACATTTTTACAAGCCACATATCGGTTAATTTTTTGCTGCAGATTTCTGTAGCGCAATTTATATCCAAGGGTTAATTAAGCGTGTTTGTGCTTTTGTAGTCAGTAAAATAAACGGTGTTTTTAAATGCCAAAGACGAGTAATTTTTTCCTGGTGATTTCTGTAGCATAATTTATATCCAAGGGATATTTAAGCCTGTTTGTGCTTTTGTAGTCAGTAAAATACATGGCGTTTTAACACGCCACATACCAGTTAATTTTTTGCTGCTGATTTCTGTAGCACAATTTATATCCAACGGCTATTTAAGCGTGTTTGTGCTTTTGTAGTCAGTCAAATACACAGCGTTATGATATCTTCTTTAAACAGAGTCTGTAAATTTTTGATCAAAAAAGTATGTCAGACAGAGGTGGCAGGCTCTTCACATGCGAGTGGCAGTGGCACAACATTCCTGGAGCAGGCACACGTAACAGCACAGTAAGGGGGACGTCGCAGCAGGAGTCAATTGATGAGGCCAGAACTGCTGGTGTCATCTAGCGGCCTTGTGGTGACCCGCAACCAAAGGGGTTTTGATTGGTTGACTAGGTCATCCACTTCCTCCCAGATGACATCTTACAACCACAGCCAAGAGTCGGTGGGAACGTCAGACACAACCCTTAGTTGGCATGGTCCGGGAGCGGGACAGCGGCCATCACCTGTCCTCAACCTGCCTCTGTCCCGTCCGGTTCCCTCAGCCAGAGATCTAATATGTGGTCTGGGCTCAGCGCCACTGTACAGCGAGGATGAACAATTTGAGGACAGTCAGCAGCTACTTGGCAGCGAAGAAATGGGGCCGATATAACCTGATTCTTGCAGTAGACGGCAAAGTATGGATGTGGTGAATGGCATGGGAGGTCATGTTGTGAGGAGTCAGCCTTTGCATACCAAGACCATTGAGGAGGACAGCACTGAAGATCCAACAATAATCGATGATGATGTAGCCGACCGCACATGGGAGCCGGGTGAGGCAAGGGGCTTATCATCGTCGGGGAAAAAGAGGGCGCAGCTTGGTGTAGGCACGGTCGCCAGCAAGGGGGTTGTGGGCCGTGGCCGGTAGCAGCGTGTGAGGTGGGGAGCCAAAGGGCCAGGGGAAAAACCCGCTTAGCAGGCCCAAGAAAGTAGGGGCACAGGGGCTCAGCGAGGCAGCCGTGGGGAGATCACTCAGTGGGAGGTTGGTTTGGGAAAAAACAGCTACTCCGGGGGTGGCAATTTTTTTGTAAAAACCGGGGAGCCCAATTGGGTATCTGTTAATCTGTGGGCAGAAATAAAGGGCCGGGGGGCTAACATTGGGACAACGGCCCTGCATAACCATGCAGCTTTACAAACCGGGGGCCGGGAGAAAAGTGGGTCAGTGTGGTGGTCCATCTTGCCACCACAGCAACAGCAGCACAAAGCCCCAGTGGCATGCATGCCATTTCAGCCAGTCAAGGCTCCACCACCTCTGCAAAAGGGGAAAGTGTTTCTTTTGGCATCATCTCCGGGTCCAGATGCTCCTGCTCCTCGCTACTCATGGCGCCAGCAGTGTTCAACGGGCTATTGCAAAGAGACGCAGTATGAGTCCAACCATCCTAAGGTGCAGAAGATGACCGTGCTCCTGTCCAAATTGTTGGTACTGCAGTCCCTCCCTTTCCGAATGGTGGACTCTGCACTGTTCAGAGAATAATGGCTTGTGCCGAGCCGAGGTGGAGAGTTCCAAGCCGTAATTTCTTTTCCAAAAGGCAGTAACCAGACATTCACAAATATGTAGAACAGAAGGTGGGCCAGTCCTTGAGCTTATCGGTTTCTTCCAAGGTGCATGGTAGTGCGGGGTCTGGAGCTGTAAGTACGATCAGGGCCAGTACATGTCGATTACGGCCCACTGGGTGATGTGCTTCCTGCCCCAGCCACACCATCCACTTGGACAGGAGACCCCGCTTTCTCCTCCACGTTGTCAAAAGCTGCTCCTCCTCCAATGTCCCCTCCTCCTCCACCACCACCACCATCTCAGCCTCCAGAAGTACTGCTCCATCATACCACATGTGCAGGGCAAAAGCGGTGTCACGCAGTTTACACCTGGCTTGCCTTGGTGAACAAAGTCACACAGGGGAGGAATGCTCCAAGTCATGCAGCAAGAATCGATGTGTTGCTTTTCTCCGTGCCAACTGTAAATCGGAACATGGTGGGCAGACAACCATCAAAAGGTTCCTGAAGTCTTTCCACCGATCTTCAGAACATTCTGAAAATGACCAGGAAAAATGTGCATGCACTTTATCCATTCGTACAAAGCCCGGAACACCCTCCTCGAGGGTTTCAGTGGCAGAAACGGCCTCCCCCAACACACTTGATATGCGATGTTTCCACCCGTTGGAATTCCAGCCTGCAATGTTGGGCCGACTGTAGAACAGAGAAAGGCCATTAACGATTTTTTGATGATCCCGGAGACAGAAGTACTGCCCTGTGTAACTTTGATGTCAGCCAGTGACAGCTCATGCGTGACACCTGCCGTTTGTTGAGTTCATTCGAGGAGGCGAAGTTATTTGTCAGTCGCCAGGACTACGGGATGAATAACGTCATTCCACTGCTTCATGTCCTGGAACAGATGCTGAAAAATCTGTCCCGGCAGGGGACTGGAGACGTGGCGACTACATCTCGCGGCCACATGAGTCTGGTGGGGACTGACCAGGAGGAGGAGGAGGAGGACATTGGAGCACAAGAATTGTCTGGTGAAATGAGTGGTTTTTCTACCCAGGTGTCAGGAGGGGAGGAGCAGGAGCAGCTGGAGGAGGTAGATGGAGATGAGGAAGACGAGGCAGATGACCCCCAAGCACCCTGGCAGTACACAGTGGAGATGGAGGCAGGGAGTCCCTCAGAGTCACTTGCGCACACAGCCAGCAGCATGCTGATTTGCCTGGCTAGTGACAGCCGAATAGTTACCATCCGGCAGAGGGATGATTTCTGGCTCTAAACCCTCTTGGACCCTCGCTACCGATCCAAAATGGGAGCCTTTTTTCCAGCTGCTGAGCGGGAGGACAAACTCAAATACTATAGAGAAATCCTCCGTAGTCAGTTGGCCGCTGCCTATATGCAGCATGGTCCATCCTCTGAAAGGTCTGACCGGGGGGTTTCTCAGCACTCACGTACCACTGCCACGGCTGCTGTGGGAAGGTGGGGGGTAGTAGCAGTACCAGCTCCATCAGCAACAACCTAAGTCTGGAGTCGCTGATGAGCAGTTTCCCTTCCCCCCGCCAAAGTAGAGGAGGGCACTCACCACGCAGCACCCAGCAGCAGGACCTGGAGCAGACCCTGAACCAACAGGTGGTGGCCTGCTTGGACAGCAGTCTGCCACCCCAGTTAGAAGATCCACTGGACTACTGGGCAGCCAAACTGGATGTGTGGCCACAACTTGCCGAGTTTGCAGTGGCCCGAGTTTTCCCGGCCAGTAGTGCGGCATCAGAGCCGGTGTTCAGTGCGGCGGGGGCCATCGTTACCCCAAGAAGAAACCGCTTGTCCACCGGAAATGTGGAACGACTGACCTTTGTCAATATGAATCAGACGTGGATCGGCCAGGATTTGCACACACCAATGCCTTATGTGTCGGATTAAATCAGATATGACGCCTCACCCAAACTTTGAGAAATGAGTCTGGATTCAAACTACCTGCCTCAGCCACTATTCTGATGTCGCCAC
This sequence comes from Phyllomedusa bahiana, assembly GCA_025379985.1. Lineage (NCBI taxonomy): Eukaryota > Metazoa > Chordata > Amphibia > Anura > Hylidae > Phyllomedusa > Phyllomedusa bahiana. Next base: position 61,668 of record JAODAL010005101.1, read on the forward strand.
CCGCCTGATTTCCCCCACATTTTGCTGCCAGTTTTCCATCTGCCTACCATCATCTTTACCAGGGACTGGTATTGCCACCCACCTCCACACTGTATCATTGTGCCACTCTCTGACCTCATGCTGCTGCTGCTGTTGTTGCTGCTGTGGTCACCTCCACACCCTGTCATTGTGCCATTCTATGACCTCATGCTGCTGTTGCTGCTGCCGTGACCTCCACACACTGTAATTGTGCCACACTGTGGCCGACTCCGGTTTGTGCCACCTCCACACTCTGTCATTGTGCCACTCTCTGACCTCATGCTGCTGCTTTCTGTTTAGCCGTTACCTCCACACTGTCATTGTGCCACTCTCTGACCTCATGCTGCTGCTGCTGTTGATGCCGTCACCTCTACACTGTGTCATTGTGCCACTCTCTGACCTCATGCTGCTTGTGGCTGCTGCCATGACCTCCACACTCTGTCCCTTTTGCCAAATGTCGGGCCTTTATGCGCTTTCTGTGGTGCTGCGTGACCCCACACTTTGTCATTGTGCCACTCTTTTTGGGGGTACTCTGTTTTTGCCACCTCCAAAAATTTTTATTTTGGGCCCCCGGGGCCCGACCCCATGCTGCGCTGTGGCCCGTGCCGTGACCTCCCCAATTTTGGTTAAAAGTTCACTGCTCCCCAAGCACCGTGGGAAATAAAACATGGAATGGGGACAGGGAGTTTTCCCCAAAGTCAATTGCGAAAAATGGGCCCCCAGAAAAGCTGGAAATTTTCCTGGCTAGGACACTGAAATATCACCATCCCCGGGAGAGGGTTTAAATTCTTGGGTCCCACCCCCATTTTACCCTCGCTACTGGGGCCAAAATGCAAGCCTTTTCCCCGCTGCCCAAAAGGAGGACAAAAACCCCAAAACTAAAGAGGGAAAACCCTGGTGTCATTTTGCTAAAAGTTAAAGAAAACCCTTTTTTTTGGGCCCAAAGGGAAAAAATACCCCCATCAGCTTTATCATTAATACTTGTTGAGGGGGATTAATTTTCGGGCAAAGTTGAAAACGGCCCGTTTTTATGTTTAACGAAATTTTTAGATTTTAACCCTTTAAATTTTGGGTTTTTAAACTGGCACATCTATTAATATCGCGCCATTTTCGGCGCTTCCTGTCATTTTTGGGGGCCAGCAAAACAACTTACAAGAATAGAGCAGGGGGAGATGTGTGTGCAACGTCATGACGGGTTTTGTATGGTTTTTATTGGTGGAAAAAAACACATAAACCCCGTTTTTTTCATAGAAAAAACCCTTCCCCGGTATTTAAACCCGTGTCCCCTCACGTCTCATACAGTAGGAAGTCGCTCTCCTTTTGTCCCAAAAAGCCCAGCGAAATTTAAATTCATTTTTTTCACAGAGAAAGCCTACTGTTAGCGTGGTCCTTTCAACTTTGTTTGATCAGGGATTGGAAAATTTTATTTTGTTAGGAAGAGAATTTTTTAAAAGGGGCAAACAAACCCGTAAAAGTCAGGGGGGGAGGGGGAGGGGGGGCCCCGCGGGCGAAACCCCAAAACAAACTTTTATAAAGAAAACTGGGTAAAGTTTTACCAAAACTTAGGTAAAAACATTGCACTCAATAGCCCTTTGTTTTAACAGTTTTCAAAAAGGGAAAAATTTTTGGAAAAATTGGGGAGCCGAACTTAAATTTAAAAAACACATCTTTTTTAAGTAAACGCAGGTCTCTTTTTTAGGTTTCAAAACTCCACTTTTAATTTTAAAAATATAAAATTTCAGATACGTGTTCTTTTTAAATTTTGGCCGTTCCCGCTTTTTTTGTTAAAAGCCACCTTGGGAGTTAAAAATTTGAATCCAGCAATTTTGTAGTCGCACAGGTTTTAAAAGGTGCCAAAAATACCTTTTATTTTCCCCCAAAAAAACATTAAAGATACTTTTTTTTTCCTTTTTGGGCCCCCCAACAAACTTTTTTCATTGAGGAAAATTGACCCCTTAAAAATGAATACCCAATTTTGTAGAACCCCCAAGGGGAATTGATAAAGGGCCAAAAAATTTCCTTTTATTAAACCGAATCATTACGATACGTGTTTTTTTTACTTTGGGCACTACAGCTTTTTTTCATTGAGGAACCTTGAAATTAAATGGAATACAAACAATTTTGTATCACCCCCAGTTGGGAAATTTAAAGGGGCCAAAAATACCTTTTATTTTCCAAATACATTTAAAAAATGGTTTTTTCCCCTTTGGCGCAGGCCAGCTTTGTTGATAGGGGCTACTTTGGGGTTTTAAAAGTGAAAACAGCCCATTTTTTTAAATCCCCACAGGTGAAATTTAAAGGTTTCCAAAAAAACCTTTTATTATTCCGAATAAATTTAGATACCCCTGTTTTTTCACTTTGGGGCAGGCCAACTTTGTTGATAGATTTATTTTCAGTTAAATTTTAATTTTTTTCAATTTTTGTAGTCACCCGGGGAAATTTAAAAAAGGTGCCCAAAAAAATTTCTTAATTATCCCCGAATTCCTTAAAAGTTTCCCCCCCGGTTTTTTTACTTTGGCGCACTACAGCTTTTTTTCATTGGGGCACCTTGCACTTAAATGTAAAACAGCAAATTTTTTAGTCCCCCACCCGGTGAATTGAAAAGGGGCCAAAAATAACTTTTATTATCCGAATACCCTTTTGATACTGTTTTTTTTCGCTTTTGGGGCAGGGCAGCTTTGTTGATAGAGCTACTTTTCAGTTAAAGTGAATAAAAGCAATTTTTTAGTACCCAAATTTAATTTTTAGGTGCCAAAAAAATTTCCTTTTATTTTTCCCAATACATTTCAATACGTTTTATTTTTTTTATTTGGCCACTACGCTTTGTTCATTGGGCACATTGCATTAAATGTCAATACAGAAATTTTGTAGTCACCACAAGGGGAATTTTAAGGTGCCCCAAAATACCTTTTTTTTTTCCCAAAAATTTTTAGATATGTGTTTTTTTTACTTTGGGGGCAGGGCCCGCTTTGTTGATAGCTACTTTGCAGTTTTAAAAGTGGGAAAACCCCAATTTTTTAAATCACCCAGGTGAAATTTAAAAGTGCCAAAAAAAAACCCTTTTAAAAAACCGGTTTTTACATTTCAGACAGGTGTTTTTTTCACTTTTGGTCAGTCAAAACTTTGTTGTTTGATTAAATTGGGATTAAATTTTGGGAAACCAGCCAAAATTTTTTTTTATTTGAGGGTTTTGAGAAAAAGCTGTGATTTGCCCCTCTTTTAAAAAGAAAACTTTCCCCAAAAATCTTCCTTTTCTTCTCAAAAATTTTTTATTTCTAACATGGAGCGAAATTCAGGGGGTAAGCGAGCCCAAAAAGGGGGGTAGGACAAGGGGAGTAAGGGGGCAGAGAAAGGGGGCTCCTTCCCGTGCGGCGACCCCCCCCGCCCTGCCAGCGGGGTCGTCATTGCAGGGGGCCGCAGGCCCCGTCTCGCCCGGGTCAAGGGGCCCCGTTTAAAATCAGTAAAAAAACAGCTCGCCCCAAACTGTCCTTCAGGTTTTTAAAAAAACCTCATCCAGCAGTCTTCCCCCTCGTCCCCCCCAGTCACGGGCCAAAAAAAAATGTCGTTTATCCCGCAAACTTTAGCATCCGTCCCCAAAATGAAGCACCCAAATGGGCAACTCGTGTTTCCCAACCAAAAGTGGATTTTTTTCCCTTTTCTGAAGACCTTTTGATGGGCAAAATGTGGTTGGGGTCAGAAGGAAAGTTTTAAAAAATCCCAAAAGGCCAAAAAGGATGATTTTTTTCTGCTCTGACGCAAAAGTTTTCTGGGGTTTCAAACAGAGGTTTAAAAGGGAAAAGCCGTTCAAACGGGAAAAAAACCCGGGGGGTCGGCAAAAGCCCGCAGTCCCCCTTGCTTGTAGCCCCGCAGCTCCCGGAAGCAGAATGTCAGGACGACGAAGTCACCCGGTTGATTGATGGGGTTACGGGCATTGCGGAAACCAACCCTGGTCCCTTTTTAGCCAAAAATTTGCTTTCGAGGGGCTTCATCACTGGGCGAGGAGGAAGACGTTGGGGGGGAGTGGCAGTACGGGGTTTCCCCCTCAAAAAGGGAGAGGGCGGTGCAAAGTCCCGAAATGATTCCACAGCCCGGTTTACGCAAACCCCGCCTCCTCGCTTATCGCCGTCAAAAAGGTCCCCGGACCTTCAAGCCTGGGCCTTCTTTTGAGCAAGCCTCTGATTCACCCAGCGAAGTCATATGCCGCCCCTTTTCAGTAAACGCATAAGTAAGGCAAGAACCTTAGGTTGGGTTAAAACCCCCACCAACTTTTCTAGGGAAAAAGCAAACGGGAAAGCAGGTTGAAATGGAGGAAAAAAACTTGGCCAAAAAAGGCCCCGAAACCCACCCGGGGCTCCAAAACCCCTTCACACCCTCTGTTCCGCCCCTCCTCCTCCTCTGGGCCCCCAACCAAGCGTTCCTAGCCCGCCCCGTCCCCCTCAGAGTCTTTATCAGGGAACAGGGCCCCCGCTTCAGCCTCCCCCGCGCCCGAGTACCCCAGCACCACCAGAAAACCCTCCTACCCCTTTTTCCTTCCGCCTTTTTTTCCACCTGAAGCCGTACAGGGGGCCCGTTAGCAGCCAGCCTTCTGTCTTCCCGGTTTTGGGGGGGAGGGAAAAAACACCTTTTAAAACCCCAAACCATCCCAAAAACCAAAAACTGAATTTTCGGCATTGCCAGGCTTTTTGGGTTGGAAAAGTTTTTTTTTTCCATCTGGTTTTAACAAAATGTGTTCCCCACGTCAAGGCCCTTGCCTGCCCCCCAAAACCAAAGCCGTTTCAGGCATTTTTTTTGAAGGAAAAAAACCGCCCTGCCCGGCCAGCCACGTGTCAAACTAAAAATTTTTAAGCGCGTTGTCTGCATCTGTGTCCGAAAAGTCCATCTCAACCCCCGACACATGGACAAATAACACGGCCCAAAGGGCCCCTAATCTCTGTGACAGGCCCTTTTTTGGGGGAGCTGGGGGGATGTCCCCTGGGGGGACGGTGGCTCTCAGGCCCCAGCGCCCAAAAACCTTCCCCTTTAAAAACCCCCAGGGTAGTGCAGGGTTTTTTTCCCCCAAAGGGCCGCTGGGGGCATCACGGCCCCGAGAAACCAGGCTGTGGAGAAATTAATCTGTCTTTAAGGGCCATCCACAACCCGGTCAGGAGCTGGGACGGCCCCTCCGGCCCAAAGAAAGGACCGGGGGGCCTTGGGGGGGCCAAGAAACCTTGGGGCCCCCCAAGGTGGTGTTTTTGATAAAAGGGTTTAAATATGCGGCCGCCATTTTGATGGTAGGCGGAGCACATCCCTTGCCCGGCCCCATGCATGAAAACCCTTTTCGTCCAGAAATTTCAAAAAAGCACCCGGGTCTGGGGAAAAAACAGTGGGATGGAAAGGCGGGGAGTCCCAAGTAATTTGCGACAATAGCCAGCACCCCATGCTGATTTGCCTGGCAAGGGCCAGCCGAATAGTTACCTCCGGCAGGGGGAATGTTTTCCCGGGCTCAAAACCCCTTTTGGCCCCCCTCGCTCCCGACCCAAAAAATGGGACCCTTTTTTTTTCCAGCGGGCTGAGCGGGAGGAAAAACCAAATACTTTTAAGAAAATCCCCGTAGTCATTTGGCCGTTTGCCTATATGCAGCTTTTTCCCAAATCCCTGAAAGGTCTTCCGGGGGGTTTTCAGCACTCACTTTCCACTGCCAAGGGCTGCGGGGGAAAGGGGTGGGGGGTAGTAGCAGTACCCTCCACAGAACAACCAAAAAGGTCGGGAAAGTGCTGATGAGAAGCTTCCTTCACCCGCCTAGTGGAGGAGGGCACTCACCACCAGCAGCGCAGCAGCAAAACCGGGAAAAGCAGACCTAAAACCAACAGGGGGTGGCCTCTTGGCAAAAAGCCCTGCCACCCCAGTTAGAAGACCCCACTGGCCTCCGGGGGAAGCCAAACTGGATTTTGGGGGCCACAACTTCCCGATTTTTCAGTGGCCCGAGTTTTCCCGGCCAGTATGGCGGCATCAGAGCCGGTTTTTCGTGGGGGGGGGGCCATCTTACCCCAAGAAAAAACCCCGCTTTTTCCCCCGGGAAAAAGGGGAAAACCAGGCCCTTTGTAAAATTTGAAACAACGTGGATTCGGCCGGATTTGCACCACCAATTTGGCCTTAAATGTGTCGGTTTTAAATCTTTTAAGCCCTCCCCCAAAACTTGAGAAATGAGTCGGTTTTCAAACTCCCCTGCCTAGCCACAAATTCTGATGTCCCCAAACCCGCCTGATGCCACACAATCTGCTGCCAGTTTCTCCATTTTGCCTACCATTATCTTTACCCGGGGGCTGGTATTGCCACCCACCTCCACACTGTTTCATTGTGCCACTCTCTGACTCATGTGCTGCTGCTGTTGTGGCTGACTGCGGTCACCTACAACACCCTGTCATAGTGCCATTCTATGACCTCAAGCTGCAGTTCTGTACTTCCTGAGACTCCACATCTGTCATTGTGCACACTCTGTGGCCATATCCGGTTTGTGCCAGCTCCACACTCTGTCATTCGTGCTCTCTATGTCCTCATGCTGATGCTGCTGTTGATGCGCTGTTACTCACACTGTGTCTTTGTGCAACTCTATACCTCATGCTTGCTGATGATGCTGTTAGATTGCCGTCACTCTACACTGTGATCATTTGTGCCACTATCTGACCTCATGCTGCTGCTGTGGCAGCTGCCTTGACCTCCACACTCTGTCATTGTGCCCCATGTCTGACATCATGCTAGCTGCTGTGTTGCTGCCGTCACCTCTCCACTGTGATCTTGTGCCACTCATACTGACCTATGCTGCTGCTGTGGCTTGCTGCTGTGCCTCCACACCTTTGTCATTGTGCACTCTTTGGCACTACTCCTGTTTTTTTGCACCCTCAGAAGGTTATTGTGCCAATGTATGACCTCATGGCTGCATGTGTGCTGCTGCCGTGACCTTCCATTCTGTCATTGCCCTTCTGCCAACTGTCTCCAAGCACCGTGAGGCAGTATACAGTGGAGATAGGAGACACGGGAGTTCTCTAGTCACCTTGCTGAACATGGCCCCCACAGCATTGCTGATGTTTGCCTGGATGGACAGCTGAATACTCACCATCCGGCAGAGGGGTAACTTCTGGCTCTCCACCCTCTTGTACCCTCGCTACTGGTCCAAAATGCAAGCCTTTTTTCCAGCTGCCAAGAGGGAGGACAAACTCCAATACTAAAGAGAAATCCTCTGTAGTCAGTTTGCTAACGTTACGAACCATTTTTGGCCAGGAATTTACTCATAGCTTCATCATTAATTACTAGTGTTGAGCGATTATTATCGAACAAAGTGAAATCGGCACAGTTTTTATGTTGATCGAAAATTTTTTGATCATGCGATATTTAGGTTAAAATTGTGCATCATCTATTATATCGCGCCATTTTCGGCGCTCCTGCATTTTGGCGGGGCCAGCAAATTCAAAGCTTACAGAATAGTGCAGGGTGAGATGTCGTGTGCAACGTCATGGACTGGGGATGTGTATGGTTGCGATTGGATGGAAAAATCACCATATCCTCGTTTTTACATAGAATTAGCCCTTAGTTCATGACAGTGTCTCTCAGCGTCTCATAGCAGGTAGGACGTGCGCTCTGCCGTGTCCAAACAATCAGCGAAATTATTCTATTTATTCACAGAGAAAAGCTCTACTGTTAGCTGTGACCTTACAAACTTAGTTAGATCTGAGAGATTGGAAGATTTTATTTAGTTAGGAAGAAATTTTAAAGAGCATTAACGCTGTAAAGTCAGAGGGAGGGGAGCGGCGGGGGGGCCCCCGCAGGGCGAAACACAGACAAGCTATATAAAGAATACTGGATTAGTTCACCAAGACTTAGTGTAGACATTGCACTGCAATTGCTTTGTTATAACAGTTTTCGATTGAAATATTTCATGGAAATAGGGCAGATAACTTATATTAGATACACATCTTTTCTAGTAACTGCAGGGTCTCTTTGTTAGGTGCAAAACTCCACTGTTATTAAAAGTAACATTTCTGATACGTGTTCTGTTTTTCAATTTTGGCCAGTTCCAGCTTTGTTGATATAGCCTCCTTTGCAGTTAACTAGAATCCAGCAATTTTGTAGTCGCACAGGTTGATAGGTGCCAAAAATACATTTTATTATCCGAATACATTACAGATACATGTTTTTTACTTTGGCGCACATACAGCTTTGTTCATTGAGGCAACTTGCACTTAAAGTGTGAATACAGCAATTTATGTAGTCACACAGTGTGAATTGATAGGTGCCAAAACAATTTTACCTTTTAATATCCGAGATACATTTAAGATACGTGGTTTTTTCACTTTGGCGCACTACAGCATTGTTCATTGAGGCACCTTTGCACTTAAAATGTGAATACAGCAATTTTGTAGTCACCATGGTGAATTGAAAGGAGCCTAAAATAATTTTGTATTATCCAAATACATGTTCAGATATGTGTTTTTTCACTTTGGCGCAGGACAGCTTTGTTGTTAGAGCTACTTTGCAGTTAATTGTGATTACAGCTATTTTGTAGTCCACCACAGGTGAACTTGAAAGGTGCGACAAAAATACCTTTTATTATCGAATAATTTCAGATACTGTTTTTTCACTTTGGCGCAGCAGCATTTGTTGATAGATCTACGTTGCAAGTTAAATTTGAATTACAGCAATTTTGTAGTCACCACACGGGTTGAATTGATAGGCTGCCAAAATATACTATTGTTTATCCGATTACATTCAGGATACGTGTTCTTTTCATTTGGCGCATATACAGCTTTTGTTCATTGAGGCACCTTGCACCTTTAATGTGAATACAGCAATTTTGTAGTCACCACAGGAGGTTAAGTCTGGAAAGGTTGCCAAAAATTACTTTTATTATCCAGAATACATATCAGATACGTGTTTTTCGCTTTGGCGAAGGACAGCTTTGTTGGATAGGCTACTTTGCAGTTAAATGTGAATACCAGCAATTTTGTAGTCACACAGGTGAATTGATAGGTGCAAAAAAATACTTTTATCTTTCCGAATACATTAAGATACGGTTGTTTTTTTCACTTTGGCGCACTACAGCTTTGTTCATTGTGGCAACATTGCACTTAACTGTCAATTACAGAAATTTTGTTAGAGTCACACAGGTTGAATTGTTAGGTGCCAAAAATACCTTTTATTATCAATACATTTCAGATATGTGTTTTTACTTTGGCGCAGGCCAGCTTTGTTGTGATAGAGCTTACTTTGCAGTATAAATGTGAAATACACGGCATTTTGTGTAGTCAACAGGTGAATTGGAAAAGTGCCAAAAATACCTTTTAATATCCATATACATTTCAGACAGGTGTTTTTTCACTTTTGGTCAGTCAAGCTTTGTTGATAGATCTACTTTGCAGTTAAATTTGAATCCAGCAATTTTGTTTTGATTTGAGGGATTTGAGAATAGCTGTGATTTGCCGTCTTTTAATAAGAGACTTTCCAAAACTCTTCCATACCTTCTCAAATTTTTATATTTCTGAACATGGAGCGAAATTCAGGTGGTAAGCGAGCAAAGAGGGGGTAGGACATGGAGGTAGAGGTACGAGAGAAGGTGCTCCTTCCAGTGCTGGCGACAACACGCATGCCAGCGGATCGTCAGTTGCAGGACCGTCAGGCCTGTCATCGCTGGGTCAGGGCCCTGTGAATCTCAGTAACGAACAGCGTCGCCAATCTGTCCTTCAGTGGTTAATGCAACCTGCATCCAGCAGTCTTACCTCCTCGTCCTCCCAGTCACGGCCACAAATGTCGTCATCAGCATCATCAGCATCCGTCCAACATGAAGCAGCCCAAATGTCAACTCGTGTACCCACCACTGTGGATAATCCATTTTCTGAAGACCTCTTTGATGACAAAATGCGGTTGGGGTCAGAAGGCATGTTAAAAGATCAAGAGGCCAAAGAGGATGATTTTTCTGCCTTACCCCAGTTACTGATGCCATCCCGAGGGAGAAGGGGAAACCGGTCAAACGGGAAAAAACCCGGGGGGTTTGGGAACGCCTTTCAGTCCCTCTTGCTTGTAGCCCCAGCCCGGGGCAGAATGTCCCGGGCGACCAAAAAACCGTGGTTTATTTTATGAGAGACAACAATTTTGGATCCAACGTGGTCTTTTTAAAAAGAAATTTTCTTCAGCGCTTCTCACTGGGCAGGAGGAAAGATGGGTTTGTGTCAGTACGGGGCCCGCCCAAAAAGGAAGGGCGGGCCCCAGAAGTCCCTGATATAAATTTCCCCCACCAAAGGCACGGAAAAAACCCCCCTCCTCCTTTTTGCCGTCCAAAAAAAGGGGCCCCGGGCCCTTTTAAGCCTGGGGCCTTTTTTGAGCAAGCCCTGAAAAAACCCCCCGGGGATGGGCATACCCCTTTTTCCGTAAACGCAAAAGTAAAGGGCAAAAACCTTAGTGGGTTAAACCCCCACCAACAATTTTCTATTTACAGCACGAATGCATGAGTTGAAAAAGGGGGGAACACTTGGCCAAAAAAGGGCCCAAAACCCGGCCCCCGGGCCTCCAACCACTTCAACCCTCTGTCTCCGCCTCCCCTCCTCCGCCCCCCCCAAGCGTTTTCCCACGGGCCCCGTCTTTCAAGCATGATCAGGATCAGCCTCCGCTTCAGCCCCACCCCCCCCGAACCACCACACCACCAGAGAAACCCCTCCTACCCCTTCTCCTCCCGGGCCCGTTTGAGACCTCCGGGCCTACACGGGCCCGTCTTGCAAACCAGCCTTCTTCCTTTCCCGGTTTTTGGGGGGCAGAAGAAACAATTTTAAAACCAAAACCCTCCCCAAAACCAAAAACCGAAGCCATTGCCAAGGGTTTTGGCCCTTGGGAAAAGTTTCCTTTTCCCCCTCTGGTGGAAAACAAAATGGTTTTCCCCCAAGTCAAGGGGCCCCTTTCCTTCCCCCCCAAAACCAGATTTCCCCAGCAGGGGATTTCCTTTTTCCAGAAAAGCCCCCTGCCCTGGGCCCCCCCGTGCATCTAAAATTTTTAAGCCGTTGCTGCATCTGTGCCGGAAAAAATCCATCTGACCACCCAAACATGGCTAGTAACCCCGGCCCAACCCATATCTCGTGAAAAGCTCACTGGGGGGAGCGGGGGAGTTTGGGGGGCGGTTTTGGGGTTCAGGGGCCCGGGGCAAAGCTCCCTTTAAAAACCCCAGGGGTGGTGCCGGGGTTTTTCCCCCAAGGTCCTCGGTTTGGGAAACAGTGGGCCCCAAAAAACCAGGCCGGGGTTGAAAAAAAAATCGTCTTGGGGGCCGTCCCCCACAAGGGCAGGAGCTGTGACGGCCCCCCCCGCAAAGAGACCGAGCGCTGCTGGGTAAAAAAACCTTTTTGCCACAAGGGTTTTGCGATAAAAGGGCCCAAATTTTGCTGGGCCCCCTTTTAAAATCGGGAAAGGCCCGAACAATTTCCCCGGCCGGCACATGTCCCCCAAACCCTTTTTCGTCCAGAAAAATTTTAAAAAGCTAAACCCCGGGGTTTTGGGCTTTCCTCTAAGGGAAAGGGGCCCAAGTCTAAGTTCCCAAAATCCCCGTTCCACCCCCCATTTTCCCCCCCTGGGTCCTTGCCGGGGCATTTTGGGCCTCCCCGTTTAAACCCTCTCCAAATTTTTTGAGGGCAACACGCGGAATTCCACCAAAGGGACGAAGGGCCCCGAGCTGGGCTCGCCACCCCATAGAGGTGTTTCCCCTGCCCAGCACCCAGCGTATATTGAGTGGACCTTCAGCAAGGGGGGAGTCATTGCGACAAACGCACCCGGCTTTCCACAATAATGTGTACTTTTTGACTTTCACAAGTGTCAGGCTGGATCTTGATGATTTTGGGCCCCAATTCCCGAGGTCCCCGATTTTTGCCGGTCTATTTCCACTTTCCCTCTTAAAAACAAAAATGGCCCTAAAGAAAACTTTTTTTTAAAAATAATTTCTTACTGCAATTTTTATTCTTTTTTCCCAACAGTTCTTTTGGGTTTTTTTGCTGTGAGGAGACTGTAAAAGACACAAGGTTTCATGACAACCCCCGTATTCCTTTATACTTTACTTGAAGTTTTCGCTTTGTCATGGTTTTGGGGTCATGTTGCGTGGAAAAGCTAAATTATGTTCCTTTGGAACAAAAATGTGGCTTTTAAGTGGCATTTCTAAAAACAAAATTTTTAATAGTGGCTGAGAAGTCTATTTATATTTTTTGGGGGTTTATTTGCGTGAGATAAGCAATAATCAGGGTCCTTTGGAACAAAAATGTGGCTTTTAAGGGGATTTCTCCCTACAATTTTTAATAGTGGCTGAGAAGTCATATTTATAATTTTTTGGGGTATTTGTGGGGAATACCAAAAATCATGGCCCCTTTGGAACAGAATGGGCTTCTAAGTGGCTTTTCCCCCCTCCCAAATTTTAATAGTGGTGAAATCTTTTTGTAATTTTTGGGTCATATGCTTTGAAATCAGAAAACAAATGGGCCCTATTCTAAAAAAGTTGCTTTAACAGACATTTGTTCTTCACAATTTTAAAAAGGGGCTAAATGGCCCAGTTTAAATTTTTGGGGGCATTTTCTGTGACTGCACAAACGGGTCCTATTATAAAAAAATGTTGTTTTAACGGGGACTTTTGTTTTCCAGTTTTCAAGAGGGGGCTCAAGGGGAGGGTCTTCAGAAAAGGAATGGGTTGGACACTTTTAAATGGACACATATTGAAAAATGACTTGTTTTTGCAAGATCTTTAACTAGCTATAAAACCCCTGTATTGAACAACATTTAATACAAATTAAAAAAAAAGAAACAAAGACATGGGGGATTATTTTTAAAAATGTGTTTTTAGAATTAAAACTAAAAAACTTGCAGTACAAAATACTGGTAAAAAAATTTCCCCGAAATTTTACAAGGGAGGGGAAGGAAGACTTGACCTTTTGGTTATTCAGAGGATGGGGGCTTACAATTTTTGGGGCTGGATCACTTGGGGTCGCATCATTTGATCTCCGGGGGTCTGTCCCTAATCACTGAAAAAGGATTTGGAGAAAAAAAAAAAATTGAATTGATTGGCTGAAACACTCTCGAAGCCCGGAGGGGAAATGTTTCCAATAAAAGTGTTTTGGGGTGATTAGGACATTTGGGGTTTTTTTTGGGTGTGCGGTGAAAAAACACATCTACACGTGTAAAAAAATACCTTTAAAAACTGCAGGGAGGGGTGTATGTTTCATGTTATCACACTTGAAAAAAAGCAAAATGATAATAATGTAAAACTATAAATAAAACTTCCCTAAATAAGAGTCATGCTGTGGCCCAGGACAGGTATGGTCAATGTCCTGTTCAACTAAAATGGTGGTTGAAAGACTCCTTTTTCCGGCACTTTTTAAATGTGGGGGTCATGCAGGTTTGGGGCTCATGCTGGGGCCCAGGACAGGTATAGTCAATGTCCAGTGAAAGTTATATGGTGGTTCAAAGACTCCTATTCCCGGCACTTTTTAATTTGTGGGTCAGACAGGTTTAATGGTCATACTGCGGTCCAGGACAGGTATACTCAATGTCCAGTTCAACTAAAATGGTGGTTCAAAGACTCCTTTTCCCAGCACTTTTTAATTTGGGGGTCAGACAGGTTTAATGGTCATACTGCGGTCCAGGACAGGTATAGTTAATGTCCAGTTCAACTAAAATGGTGGTTGAAAGATTCCTTTTTCTTGCACTTTTTAATCTGTGGGTCAGACAGGTTTAATGATCATACTGCGGTACAGGACAGATATAGTTAATGTCCAATTCAACTAAAATGGTGGTTGAAAGACTCCTTTTTCCGGCACTTTTTAATCTGGGGGTCATGCAGGTTTGGGGCTCATGCTGCGTTCCAGGACAGGGATATTTAATGTCCAGTTCAAGTAAAATGATGGTTCAAATCATACTGCCTTCTGGCACTTTTTAATTTGTGGGTGATGCAGGTTTAAGGGTCATGCTGTGGTACAAGACAGGGATAGTGAATGGTGTGTGAGTTTTTTTATGTGGCTTTTATAACCTAAGTGTGTTGCCTAAGATGTAGCACGTATCCATTTGACTGTTGTGGATTTTTAATTCCAGCTTCTCCAGCCCTGTTTGGGTGTAAGAATGAAGGTGTTGTTGCTCTCCCATAGACTTTAATGGTCATCGGTGATAATCTATCATCGACCATCTAATATCTTATTGGTTATTGCCACTATCGACCATCGACCCGATGACGATAGTCAACGTAATCACTCAACACTAATGGGGAACATAGATGCCACCCAAAATAAACTCTCTTAGGAAATGTAAAATCACATATCTAACAGACTGGTCAATTTGAAGGTCCAGGTCAGAAGCACCTTTTGAATAGAGTAGAGTAGACCTAGTAGTAGGCAAAGCCTATCTAAAGACACTTAAAGGGGTTGTCTCACTACAAGGATTGCTTTTTATGTTAAAGATATTGCCAAAACAAGTCAATTTGCAATGTGTGTCCATTAACAGTGTTCTGTTGGATGTGTTGATACATTTTTTTTTTATTTATATTTTTGGATTGAAATATATTAACCGACATTGTCTACAGCATGTGGAACTATTTAAAATTCCCCGTAGATCACTCCACCAGCCAATTAACCATGAATAATGGTGTGTAAAACATTTTGTCTGCCTTGCAGTAAAGAAACAGTGTGCGTATCAAAGTAACCATCTAAAATTAGAGTGTACTTAGAGTGTACGGATCCAGGGGAAACAGTCTCCCCCCACCAAGCCTCCCCAATCAAGTAAAGAGCATACAGTAAAATGGGAGGAAGAGTGAGTGTTCAGTGTCCATTTGGTGACTGACTATTCAGCCAAAATGAGGCCTCTTTGAGCCAAGTAAAGCAGCAGGTCTAATTATGGTCTTCAAAAAATTCCTTTTGACTTATGGCCAATAGCCACCCAATTTCAACACTACTAACTATGTTCCCTAAAACATAACTTTTTTTCTAAAGCCAAAAAATTTAAAACCACAATTATGGTACCCTGTCACATTGATATAGTATAATTAACCTCCTAGTTAGTCCCCGGAGTCGAGTGCTAAGCTTTTATCAATTGAATTGAAGCCTTAACAACCGGCTTTATGACTGACTGAAATCCCCGGAGTCGATTGCTAAGCTCTTATCAATCGACTTGAGGCCTTAACAACTGGTTTAACGACTATTAGCGACTTCACAACGCAGTAAGTTTTATTTCCCCCAGTGTAGGTAATAGGGTCCCCCAGTAGGTGGATATATAATTTATGTCTCCCAATAGCTAGGTGTATAGGTTATATGTCCACCAGAGGGTATATAGGCAGGTTATAGGTCTTCCAGCCAATATATAGGCAGGTTATAGGTCCCCCAGTAGGTATATAGGCAGGTTATCTATCCCCCTGTGGGTATATAGGCAGGTTATATGTCCCCCAGCAGGCATATAGGTCCCCCAGCACAAATATAGGTAGCTTATAGGTCCCCCAGCATGTATATAGATAGCTTATAGGTCCCACAGCACGTATATAGGTAGCTCATAGGTTCCCCTGCATATATATAGGTAGCTTATAAGTAGATTATAGGTTCCCCTGAACATATATAGGTAACTTATAGGTCCCCCAGCACATATATAGATAGCTTATAGATCCCACAGCACATATGTAGGTAGCTTATAGGTAGATTATAGGTTCCCCTGCACATTTATAAGTAGGTTATAGGTCCCCTGCACATTTGTAAGTAGATTATAGGTTCCCCTGCACATTTATAAGTAAATTATATGTCCCCAGCACATTTATAAGTAGATTAAAGGTCCCTTCTGCACATTTATAAGTAGATTATAGGTTCCTCCTGCACATTTATAAGTAGATTATAGGTCCCCCCAGCACATTTATAAGTAGATTATTGGTCCCCCCAGCACATTTATAAGTAGATTATAGGTTCCCCTGGACATGTATAGGTAGATTATAGGTCCCCCAGCAGGTATAGAACTAGTTAAAAGTAAAAAAATTAAAGCACTCACCTTACCATGCTCCTTGACACTGTCGCTGCTCCCAGTCTTCTTATTCAGGCGGCGTGACATCACCAGGCCACACAGGTGGCGTGATGACACTTACGCCACCTGTGCTGTGTACTCTGGTGAGTCTGCTTGCGGATCATCAGAGTACTCTGCGGAGCGGAGAGCTTTTGCTCTCTGCTCCGCAGAAGCCTTTAACTGTGTGTGTGTCCGGCGGATGACTCCTAATCATCGGAGATGTCCAATTTATGGATTATAAATGTACTACAGTTAAATTTACTAGTACTAATTATTATTATTCATATTAGAGCACCATTAATTCCAGGGCGCTATACATTCATAACACACACCAAACAAGTACAATGGTGATGATAAATTACTTAGAGGGAGAGATGGTTCTGCCCGAGAAGGCTTACATTCTACAAGGAAGGAGGAAAGAGACAGAAGGTGAGGGGCAGAAATGTTTGTGCAGGGTGTAGTGGCAGCGGGGTTATTGTAGGTTATAGGCTATCCTGAAGGTTGCTATTGAGGCTAGTGAAAATGGAGAAGAGTGTGATATGTCGGGGCAGTGAGTTCCAGAGTATAGGGGAAACACGGGAGAAGTGTTGGAGACGGTTGTGTGAGGAGCAGACATGGGGAGAGCAGAGAACAAGATCCTGTGAGGAGCGGAGATTGTGTGAGAGGAGGTATAGTACTGGTGTCCTCAGGGGTATTGAGGCATATGCCAGTATATGGCAAAACATGTAGGTGGGGGGGTATTTTAGGGTCCTAATAGCAATGTGTGTATTCTATTAGTACTAGTGACTCTAACTGAGATTAATAACTCATATGTTTGACACCTCCGATGATTAGAAGGATAGTTATACTATATCAATGTGACAGAGCACCAAAGTTGTGGTTTTAAATGTTTTGGCTTTAGAAAAGTCATGTTTTATGGATTATAGTTAGTAGTGCAGAAAGCTACTAGAACCAGTACTGTAATTCTGTGTTGATTATGGTTTACAACTCCTAGTCTCATCAGATATGAAATTGCAAACTTCAGACCTAGGTCCCTTTGGTGAACTCAGACTTGCATACATTATCCAGCTAGAAGTAGAGCTTCATGTTCTTATAGCCCCTTTCTTTCAGAAATCTGTAAGAATTGTATCCCTGTTTCAATAATTGATCAGCTTCTTGATAAAGGTCGAGGTGGTATCCCAGGAGGCAGAGCTTGATGTTTTTTTCCTATAACAAAACAGAAATCAATGAATTCAGTACAATAGTTCCTCTCAATAGAGGTTCTGCTAACACTTAAGGGTTAGAACCTTCAGATCGTTTTGGTAGTTCCAAGATTTACACTTTTTTTATATTGTGATTTTAGGCCATAAGCCTACCAGATGTCAACCTCTTGAAGCCTGCCTGCCGCTCGTCATGTTGGGATAACAGGAGAGAGGTGCATTTATTTTTTGTTTTCTTTTCTATGAGTACCTACCTAACGCCTACGTGGGGCCCACCCACCCAGGCCCACCCACCCTAATGCCTACGTGGGGACTACCCACCGCCTACCTACATGGGGACTACCATCACCGGCCTCCATGGGGCCTACCATCACCTACCTGCATGGGGCTCATGATACCCTACTTACCTACGGCCCACCTATCTACAACCTACTTTACTGGGACCCACCAAAACCTATCTACATGGGACCAACCTACCATCTACCTGGTAACCACCCACCCCCTACCTACATGGGTCCCACCATCAACTACCTACATGAGTCCCAAAATACCCTACCTACCTACCACCCACCTATCACCTACCTACCTGAGGTCGACCTACCTACATGGGACCATCTAACTACCTTGGACCACCTATCACCTACCTACATGGGGTTCACCTACCTACAACCTATCTAACTGGGGCCCACCTACCTACCTGGAACCCAACTTCCACCAACCTAATTAGAGTCTTTCTACCTACTTAACTGAGGGCCTACTGATCTACCTGGGGGCTAGCTACCTACCTAACTGGGATCCACCTATCTACCTAACTGGGGTCTACCAACCTACCTACCTTGGGCCTAATCACCAACCTAGGGCCTAGAAACTTATCCAATGGGGAAATACCTACATAAATATGACCTACCTAGCCATCTGGGGTCTTATCTGTTTACCTACCTAGGGACTTGCCTTCCTACCTAACTACGACTTTGCCTACCTACCTATCTGGGGCTTTGCCTACCTACCTGGTAATATGATTCTGTGGGGCACAGACCATAGCACAGTCTTTGGGGGTAGAGGGGATTAGTCCTCAATACGACACTCCCCCCCCTCCCAACTTTCTAGGAGACTATGCCTCTGAGCTATGGAATGTAGGTAGGCTCCCAAGATCAACTCCCCTATGGGAACCAGGCCCTCCAATACGACACTGTTAATGCCCTATATAAGTGAACATGAGTGCAGTAATGTTGTAATTGAATCCCTACAATAATAAGTTGAATACTTAACTTACTTAGACTTAGACCACTTGTAAAAAAAAATATGTTAAAGGGGTTTTCTCACCACAATGATTAGCTTTTAACATGAAGGGAAAGGTACATTGCTCTTTTGATTTTGTTTTGTTCAGGAGAAAAAGAAGATTTTATCTACTGCTTGTATACACAAGTTTCTCTTGGTTATCGACCACCTGATTGCTCCAAGCTGCCGTCCGACCATGGGAAGTTAATGACAAGCTTTAACCTTTAGAGCTCTGACGGTTTGTGCACTACAGTTTATAAACCTCTTGCACTCATGTCACTGTAACAGGAAAAGCTAGGAATAGCAGAGTCAATGCAATCACTGTAATAGAACCACCCGCAGCCAAACTGGGAAGTGTGAGTCTGAAGCTGGCTGTGGCTCTATGAAACATCTTGGTGAGAACATCCCTTTAAAATGGGACCAGGCTGGGCAAAAAGGAAAAAAATCATACCCATTTAGCTGTTCCTAGGAGCTCCCTGGCAATCTGCTTCTCTTCACCTCCAGACTCTCATCCTAACAGAAGATGCTTATGCTCCATTCACTTACAATGGAGTGAGAGCACCTTCTGTGTGTTCTGATGAGAACGCAGAAACTAAGAGGAATGTATCACCAGGAGCTGTGAAGCGTTCGCAGTGGAGGATAGACAGGTAAGTATAATTTGTTTTTCTTTCTTTTGTTCAGTAGATATATATATATATATATATATATATATATATATATATATATCTATAATATATATATATATATACACACATATACGTATGTATGTATGTATGTATCTACTGACAAAACACATATATATATATATATATATATATATATATATATATATATATATACTCACTAAATTCTTCTAGTGTTTCTGGCATTCTTGATCTCACTGCTCTTTGAGTTCACTCCACTTAAACTATGTATATCTAACTCTATCTTGAGCCACTGGACAATATTCATGTCTGTATAGGAGACTAAGTTTTATACTGAATCCGTCCTGACTCTGTTATCTCCAAATGGTAGATGTTAGCTAATCTATATTACTGTGAGACACTACTGGTTATTGATTACAGGCTATTATTAGAGGAAAATAGAGATAGGATGGAGGTTAGGTTTGATCTGTTTTAAGAAGGGTCATCAGACTAGAGAGACCCAGGGAAAAGAATAGGGCAAGAGTACATTTGGATTTTCTCCATGTGGTTATCTTGATGAGCTAACATTTATGTATTGTGCAGTTTACATTAATAGTATTGTTATATATTTTTTTGTATTACTAAAAGCTACATGTTATGTATTGATACTAGGGTATGCAGTTTTTGAAGATATTGTATACATTTCTTTCAGTGTGACCTGGTGAATTATCTAGTTGTTCTTCCTCCAATCTGCAGGAGACTTAAATTCAATGTTTATTCTGTGTACAAGAGATTTATCTCTATTCGGGGTTCTTTAACTGTTTTTGTTCATAGTTTGTAAGGTTGAAAAAAGACAAGACGTCCATCCAGTTCAGCCTATTTTGCTAAAGTGTTTGTTCCACCAACCCCTTTTCCCCTCAGATAAAAAACATGGAATGTAGTGGTTGACCTCAGCGACCTGCATAAATTAATTTTTTTTAAAGAAAACAACTTAACTACTTTCACTTATTTATTAAATTGGACATCCTGTTATAGTATAACTTTCCACAAAAGCAAGCAAAATAACTTCATAATATAGCTTAAAAGAAAAAAATTACTCTTTTTATTCGTATTTGCCTCCTTTTCTCCCCACCTCTTGTTTTCTTATCTACTCACTCAATCATAAATCATTAACAGAATTGTCTTGCAGAGGACACCTTAACAAGCTTCACTGATAGGTCAGGTTACTGACAGGTGAGGGGGAGGAGAAGCAGACAGACACACAGAATTGATGTTTTTTGTATAGTGAGTGTTTAATATTACTGTAGTGTTGGACTCACAGCTACATTACGTCTTAGGCTAAGTCCACAGAGCATATGACAAAATGCTGTCAGAAATCCAATGGTATTTTGTTATTGCTGGATCATGGCAGGACCGCGGTTTTTGGCGCTGATTTACGTTAAAACAGCGGTCAGTTTTTGGATTTGCTGTCCATTCAATTTACAGGGCCGACAGCAAAGTTGAGCATAATCCGATGGCATATACAACATGTTGCAAATTCCACCGGATTTTTGAAGCAATGGTAAAAAATCCATGCTGTATTAACTACAGCATGGATTTTTCGCTGCTGTTTATGGAGCACAGAGTACTGTGTAGACATAGCCTTATTGCTGTCTAAAGTCTTCTTCACTGCTATGTGTGCGCTTTTGTTTTTCACTTTTACTTCCTAACTCTCCTCCCCCATAAAAACTTTTGCAGCTGTAAATTCAGTTTTCAGCTAAGTTGAAGTTTCAGGAGATGGGTTCCACAGTGATTTTTTGAGATATAAAACAACTGTAATGTAACTACAGCACAGATTTTTTACCGTCGCTTCAAAAATCTGGTGGAATATGCAACATGTTGTATATTCCGTCGGATTATGCTCAACTTTGCTGTCGGCCCAGGGCTTCGGCCTTAGGCTTCAAGCCTAAAAGATCCCGGGAGCTACATCTTGGGATACTAGAACTTGGACCTGGTTTCTTGTCGGGGGAATAGGGGGAGGCAAGTATTATCTTTTAAAAAAATTTCTAATCAGTCAGAGGGGGCTATCTACCTACAGGAGACTATATACCTATGGGGAGAGGTGTATGTTTCCAGGCTATAGCTACATAAGGATACATACCTACTGAGGGCTGTATACCTAAAGGGGATTATCTACCTTCAGGGGGCTGCATATAACTACATAGAGTTGTATTCCTATAGCAAGCACTCAAATCTACAGGGGTTTGTATACCTACAGGGTGTTATCTGCTATATACGCTCAGAGGGCATATACACCTACAAGGGGCTACATACAGTACCTACTTGTCTACAGTGGGTAATATACCTACAGGGGCCTGTATTTTTAACTACAGAGGACTGTATGCCTACCTAACTACCTACAGGGGGCTCAATATGTACCTACAGGGGGTATATATACCTACCTTTCTACAGAGGACTGTATACCTGCCTATCTACCTACAGGGAGCTCTATATGTACCTACAGGGGGCAAATATACATACCTATCTCCAGGGGACTGTATACCTACCTATCTACCTACAGGGGGCATATATAGCTAATTACCTACAGCGAGCTCTATGTATATGTACAGGGGACATATATACTTACCAATCTACAGTTGGCTGTATACCTACCTACCTACCTATCTGTCTACAAGGGATATATATACTTATAGATCTACAGGGGGCTTTAAATCTACCTACAGGGGGCATATATACTTATCTACCTACAGGGGGCAACAATACCTACCTACAGTGGGCATACAGTATATAGTTACCTACTGGGGGTCTACCCAGTTAATAGTAGGCAACATTACTACCTACTTACTTAATGTAGGGCACCTGTAATAGAAGTAGGATTTGGTAGAGAAGTGTGGGAAAACTAAAAAGACTAAGATGTTTGTGTGGTAAATTCTTCAAGAACAAGTTGTGGCCAGGAGAAGTCATTATGGCGGTCTAAGTGGGATAGAGAAGAAAAGGTAAAAAATATAAATTCATGAGAAAAGAGAACAATTCATGAGAGAAGAGAATGACTCAACAGAGAAGACGTCACCCGTGAGTCCCTGGATGTCAGGGGTTATTTTGCTTCTGTATTGAATTTGTGATGCGATGGTGACCTGAGCTACATGGTCTCTATATGGTGGTGTTGTAGGTTATATCAGTGTTTGTATAGTGGCAGCGTACACTTGTCCCTGATTGTAAATACGTGCATGCCTGTCCCTGATTCTGTCATTAGTTTTACTTTTTCTTTATTGCTTTGGTTTCTAGTGTTGTTTATTTTAGAAAGTGGCGAGGTGCGTGATCAAAGAAAACTTGTGTGCGAATATTGTATGTGGACTGGTGGGAGTTAGGGCCCGGGCTACTTTTTAGTCATAAACTTATGCCACAAATTAAAAAAGGGCACAAGAAGTTAAAAAATAACACAGACACAGACCTCCTCAGGGGACAGTAATTAGTAGGCTGGAAAAATAGAAATAAATTATATCAGTGCTCAAAAAGATATTACAAAAAACAACCATAATAAAAGTAAAGTTAGCTTTATCTTACCTACAGAAGTTACGGCCATGGTTCAACAGGCAGGAAGGAGCATATGGCTCCTAACATCCAGACACAGCTATGATGTGCTGTGCACTGTTTGGTAAATTCGCTCCTTTTTTAAACAGGAAGCGCTTCTTCACGTGTCTCTGAATCGCCAATCAGCGACGGTCAGAAAGAACAGGAAGCGTCTTATCAAAACAAAACAAAACGAGGCCAGGCACATGTGTTGTCTCGGCAATGCTAGACGCTTCCATGCGCAAACCGGAAGTGACCGCATAACAGCCAAAGTGAGGCTTGGATCGCGGAAGCTTCAATGGTTAGTTGCTTATCTCCAAAACCGGATATTACGTTACGGAGTAAGCGTGGGGTGTCTCTCAAATTTAGGTGATATACCCACAAAAGTGACGCTCCTCACTGAACCATCGGGTTTTTAGGATTGCGCAAAAAAATGAATCACTGATGATGAACTTAGCCGGAAACCACGGTCCGTAGTCTAAAGACAAGTAATACTTACAATGAAGTGGTCAAGCAAAATAATATCAACTCAGGTATGTATATATACTTTACTAGTTTGTAGATGTAGTTAGAATTTAAGAACGGGCGTTATGAATCATTTATAGAAAACACTGAAAATTAAGTTGCTCATTAAGACCAACCGGATATAAGGTCTTCAGGGTGAAAATCCAAAAACTTACTCCGTAACGTAATATCCGGTTTCGGAGATAAGCAACTGATATAATTATAACTGATATAATTTATTTCTATTTTTCCAGCCTACTAATTACTGTCCCCTGAGGAGGTCTGTGTAGGCGCCGAAACATGTTGGGACTATAACGAAGTAAGGCTTGTTTTTTCCTTGCCCTATTATCGAACAATTGAATTGAGGGTCATTTAGGGTAAGTTACATTAGGGACAGGTTCCGGCCGGGACCGTCCTTATTGGGACGAGATCTTTCCCGTATATAAGGATAGGATGTAAATAGGATCTTTTGATGGTGCATATGGTCAGCACTAACAACAATTTCCTCCTATCCTGGTTTCCTAGCCGTCCCTATGTAAATGTTTTTCACGGTCTATTAACATATGTAGCTCTATATGATTTATATTTTATAAGAGTATTTTAATTTAATCTAAATAAAAGTTATTTTTTAACTTCTTGTGCCCTTCCACAATGGTATAATACATAAAACATGCTTCTTGGGCGTTTGTGGAGATTTGCCTCTAGTCGTAATATCATAGAGGTTTGTGTTTACACAAATTAAAAAAACATGACTCAGCTTCATGGACTGAAGGGTAAAAATGTTTTAACTTAGAATATAGCAACATAAGAACATGATTTTTTTTAGCGATGTTTATGATTTACTGTATGTGAGCGAAAAGGACCTATAAAAATGCCGTGGTGTGAAAAGTGGGGGTGCGGTCTGTAAAAGGGGGACAACAATCTTAGCGACAGCCCTGGGCGGCAAAAGTTCTAGCTTAACCATGGTCTATATAATGCTGCAACAGAATATTATAGTAATTGTAGAGACTACCATATGAAGATTGGACTTCATATGAGGTTCAATTAGCATAAACATAAAAACCTTACATGCATTTGCATATAGAGATCTGTCAGCTACACCAAGCTGTGCAGAAGCTGGCAGGGACCACCCAGATGGTAATTCACCTGTTGCCCTTGCTCGCTTTTAAATGCTGTAGCACTTCAGAGAAAAGCACAGCTGGTTGTAATGTAGTAGCCTGTCAAGATTTCATACTGTCTGTTATTGGGGCAGTATGAATCTCCTGACAGATTCACTTTAAGCAGGTGACATTTAATGGAGAATTTATGTTATCCTTAATCGTGTCATCTGTCATTGGATTTTCCTTTGTAAATACTGTACAGTACAGTCAAAGCATTTAATAGATTCACCTTTTCCTGATCATTTTCCACCACTGCTCGAAGATTATTTCTGAGGAAACTAAACACGCTTCTCATTGCTTATGTAGTTTAAAAATATTTTTGGGTTACTTTAACTTTTTTGGCAGATTTTGTTTTATTTTTACTGCCTATATTTGTCATATACATGAGTTATTTTTCTCTTTGTAAATTCTTAATGCCTCTCCATGACTTTCTTGCTTTGGTAGTTCAATCTCTTTATTATCAGTTATCATATCCTTTACAGTTTTAATTATCCACATCGTTTTTCCCTGTTTCTAACACTTTTATTCCCATTATGTATAAATCTTTCACAGGACCTATTTAGCATAGTAAAAATGTCTCATTTAGTTTTAATGACATAGTCCCAGTTTATGCAATTAAGGTGAGCACTGGTGATAATAGGTCATCCTGAAGTTTACTGTCCTCAACTAAACATTTTATGAGGATTATTTATTTCATATGTTGCAATCACTACTACCTATTGTAGATTACCACCACCCTGTACATTTGATATATTGTCCTGTATGACGGTTAAGATTAGGTCCAGAAGTGCCCCCATGTCCTCTTATTAGGTCCTGGAGTAGCTTGAAAAGGTAATTGTCTTTTGTCCTTTATTGCTGCCAAAATCTGTTTCCTTTGATGGACCTGCAGGTTTCCATAACAAGTTTATATTATGGTAGTTTAAGATTCGCATAATGATTACTTGTTCTGATTTGCTGCCTCATCTATTTGTTTTACTAGATGCCTGACTGGACTGAGATTCTGAGGATTTGGAGGTAAAGTAAATGCTTTAACTGAAAAAATGTTAACAGCGTGGCGGGTGCATTCCTCTGCTGAAAGATGTAACTGTCTTTAGAGTGATGCCATGAACGGATGTACAATACGTGGTGGCAACAATGATTAGGATGGTGGTACATGACAAGGTTACATCCACAGCATTGTCAGGATCTAAGGTTTCCCAGAAGAACATTTCCCAGAGCATCACATTGCTAGCTTGCTTCCTTTCATAAGTGCATCATGGTTCCATTTTGGTTGCCAGGTAAGGGACACACACATACCCAGCCATCCCATTAATGTATGCAAAAAGTGATCCATCAGACGTGGTCACCTTTTTCTATTGCTTCATGGTTCAGTTTGATGTCCATGTGCTCATTATTAGATACCTTTCTTGGTGGACCAGGGTCAGCCTGGGCACATAGACAAGCCTAAGGCTAGGCAGCAGCTAGAATATACTGTGTGTTCTGGATTGTTGATCATTTTTCTTCTTCCAAGATATCATTTCAAGAACTGAGGGCGACATGCATGAAATTTGGCGTTAAGAAGCCAAATTTCATACGCATTATACTGGCATA
This sequence comes from Phyllomedusa bahiana, assembly GCA_025379985.1. Taxonomy (NCBI): domain Eukaryota; kingdom Metazoa; phylum Chordata; class Amphibia; order Anura; family Hylidae; genus Phyllomedusa; species Phyllomedusa bahiana. Next base: position 87,627 of record JAODAL010005101.1, read on the forward strand.
GAATGCGCCTGATTTATGAACCCGCTCTACAGTGGGTCATAAATCAGGCGCATTCTAGCGCTAGGGTGACATTTCTGGATCAGGTATATCACTTTGAAAGTGGTTTACCTGTTCCAGCTGTAATGCGCCTAGAAACGCTGTAGTGAAGCTATAAATATGTAGCTTCACTATAGTTCTAGTGCTGCCCACCTCCCGCGTACCCCCTGAGATCAGGCGCATTACAAAGCGAGCTGAGATATCTGCCGCAGCCCCGTTCATAAATGTCACTAGTGTTGAGCGATTACGTTGACCATCGACATCGGTCGATGGTCGATAGTTGACCATCATCGACAATATAGTCGATAGTGAGTGGTCGATTATGAGCGATGAACATTAAAGTCTATGGGAGAGCAACAACACCTTCATTCTTACACCCAAACAGGGCTGGAGAAGCTGGAATTAAAATACACAACAGTCAAATGGATACGTGCTACATCTTAGGCAACACACTTAGGTTATAAAAGCCACAGAAAAAAAATCACACACCATTCACTATCCTGTCTTGTACCACAGCATGACCCTTAAACCTGCATCACCCACAAATTAAAAAGTGCCAGAAGGCAGTATGATTTGAAACCATCATGTTTACTTGAACTGGACATTGAATATCCCTGTCTGGAATGCAGCATGAGCCCAAACCTGCATGACCCCATAGATTTAAAAGTGCTGGAAAAAGGAGTCTTTCAACCCACCATTTTAGTTGAACTGGACATTGACTATACATGTCCTGGGCCACAGCATGAGCCCCAAATCTGCATGACCCCAGATTCAAAAGTGGCGGGAAAAGGAGTCTTACAACCACCAATTTAGTTTCACTGGACATTGACTATACCTGTCTGGGCCACAGCATGAGCCCCAAAACTGCATGACCCCAGATTAAAAAGTGCCGGAAAAAGGAGTCTTTCAACCACCATTTTAGTTGAACTGGACATTGACTATATCTGTCCTGTACCGCAGAATGACCATTAAACCTGTCTGACCCACAGATTAAAAGTGCTGGGAAAAGGAGTCTTTCAACCACCATTTTAGTTGAACTGGACATGACTATACCTGTCCTGGACCGCAGCATGACCATTAAACCTGTCTGACCCCCAAATTAAAAAGTGCGGAAAAGGAGTCTTTGAACCACCATTTTAGTTGAACTGGACATTAACTATATCTGTCCTGTACCGCAGAATGACCATTAAACCTGTCTGACCCACAGATTAAAAAGTGCCGGAAATAGGAGTCTTTCAACCACCATTTTAGTTTCACTGGACATATATTGTCCCTGTCCTGGGTAGCGCTTGCCCTTCTGTATGAGTGCGGACCAATTGAGCTTCACTTGGAAATACTGGTGGTTAACGCTCCTGTTCCACCCAGGTGCCCTTTTTCTTGGCATTGTTTTTCTTATTTTACTCAACGTGCTGGAGGAAATTGTCTCTGTACTTTGTTCTCTGTCTGTGCTCCATCCTCCATGTTCTCTGGATAACCTAAATCTGGTCAAGAATTCAGAGGAATTTTTTTTAACAGCTATTTTGTACATGCAAGTTTTTTAGTAGTTTAATTCTAGAAAACACATTTTTAAAATAGGATGGAATCCCACCATGTCTTTGTTTCTCTTTTTTTAATTGTATTAAATGGGTTGTCTCAATACAGGGATTGCTAGCTATGTTAAAGATGATGCTGCAGGTTGCATTAACCACTGAAGAACAGATTGGCGATGCTGTTCGTTACTGAGATTCACAGGGCCCTGACCCAGCGATGACAGGCCTGACGGTCCTGCAACTGATGATCCGCTGGCATGCGTGTTGTCGCTAGCACGGAAGGAGCACCTTCTCTCGTACCTCTACCTCCATGTCTACCCCCTCTTTGCTCGCTTACCACCTGATTTTGCTCCATGTTCAAAATATAAAATTTGAGAAGGTATGGAAGAGTTTTGGAAAGTCTCTTATTAAAGACGGCAAATCACAGCTATTCTCAAATCCCTCAAATCAAAACAAATTGCTGGATTCAAATATAACTGCAAAGTAGATCAATCAACAAAGTGGCCTGCGCCAAAGTGAAAAAACACGTATCTGAATGTATTCGGATTATACAAGGTATTTTTGGCACCTATCAATTCACCTGTGGTGACTATAAAATTGCTGTATTCAGATCTAACTGCAAAGTAGATCTATCAACAAAGCTGGCCTGCGCCAAAGTGAAAAAACACGTATCAGAAATGTATTCGGATAATAAAAGGTATTTTTGTCACCTATCAATTCACCTGTGGTGACTACAAAATTGCTGGATTCAAATTTAACTGCAAAGTAGATCTATCAACAAAGCTGGCCTGCGCCAAAGTGAAAAAAACACGTATCTGTTATGTATTCGTATAATACAAGATATTTTTGGCACCTTTCAATTCACCTGTGGTGACTATAAAATTGCTGGATTCAAATTTAAGTGCAAGCTGCCTCAATGAACAAAGCTGTAGTGCGCCAAAGTCAAAAAACACATATTGTTATGTATTGTATAATACAAGATATTTTTGGCACCTTTCAATTCACCTGTGGTGACTATAAAATTGCTGGATTAAAATTTAAGTGCAAGCTGCCTCAATGAACAAAGCTGTAGTACGCCAAAGTCAAAAAACACGTATCTGTTATGTATTCGTATAATACAAGATTTTTTGGCCCCTTTCAATTCACCTGTGGAGACTATAAAATTGCTGGATTAAAATTTAAGTGCAAGGGGGGATATTAAACAAAGGTTTTCATAGTTTCATATTTTTCATAGTTTGTAGGCTAAAAAAGACAAGTCGTCCATTAGTTCAGCCTTTTTGTGCTAAGGTTTGATCCAGAGGAAGGCAAAAACCCCCCAATGAGGTAGAAGCCAATTGTCCTAATTTTAGGGAAAAATTCCTTCCTGACTCCAATCTGGCCATCAGAAAAATCCCTGGATCAATGACCCCTCTCCTGAATCCTAGTCACTGTAACTTGTTATATTATTGCGCTCCAGAAATGCATCCAAACCCTTTTTAAAACTGGTTATTGAATTCACCATGACAAGTCCTCTGGCAGAGAATTTCCCATAGTCTCACTGCTCTTACAGTAAAGAATCCCTTTCTATGTTTATGTAGAAATTTCGTTCCTCAAGACGTAGAGGATGCCCTTGTTCTAGATACAGCCTGTGTTTTAAAAAATCTTGGGAGATTCTATATTGACCTTTGATGTATTTAAACAATTTAATTTTGTCCCCCAAAGCCTTCTTTCTCTTAAACTAAAATTCCCTAAATTTTTGCCAATCTTCTGTGTACTGTAGTCCACCCAGTCCTTTTATTATTTTTGTTGCCCGCCCTTTGGTACCTGTTCAAGCTCTCCCAATGTCTTTCCTGTGCACTGGTGCCAAAACTGTACACAATATTCCATTTGTGGTCTAACTAGTGACTTGTATAATGGGAGAATAATATTTATCATGTGCATCTATGCCCTTTTAATGCACCCCATGACCCTATTTGCTTTGGCTGCTGCTGCCGGGACACTGGCTGCTACAATTAAGTTTACTGTCCACCAGGATTCCCAAGTCCTTTCCATGTCACTTTTCCCCATTTGTTTTTCCATTTAACATGTAATATGTATGGATTTCTCTTCCCATGTGCAAAACCCTTGATTTATCAGTGTTAAACCTCATCTGCCATTTCCCTGCCCAGGCCTCCAACTTATCCAGATCCCTTTGTAATAACATATTACCCCTTATTGTGTTGATTACTTTACAGAGCTTAGTATCGTTGCAAAGATCGTATTCTACTTTTGTATTCCCTGTGTAAGATATTAATGAAAATGTTAAAGAGGATAGGGCCCAATACTGACCTTGTGGTACCCCACTAGTAAAAAGCAATCCGTCCTGAGTATGTTACCGTTAATTACTACCCTTTTTTTTTCTATCAGTGAGCCAGTTTACTTACCCACTTGCACACATTTCCCCCAGACAAGCATTCTAAATTTTTTTTACCAACCTTTTTTGTGGCACCCTATCAAATGCTTAGAAAAATCAAAATATATGAATCCAGTGCCTCACCCCCCTCCAGTCTAGCATGGGCTTCCTCATAGAGCTGATGAGATTAGTCTGACAGGACCGATTTCCCTTTATGAACCCATGTGGAAGCGTTATACATTTATTTTCAGTGAGATACTCCAGGATAGCATCTCTGAGAAAAACCTTCAAACATTTTACCCACAACAGAGGGTTTAAACTTACTGGCCTATAGTTTCCTGGATAACTTTTTGCCCCTTTTTGAATATTGGCACACATTTGCTATGCGCCAATCCTTTGGGACATACCCCGTTATTAGACAGTCCATGAATATTAAGAATAGGGGCCTATCTATGACATCACTTAACTCTCTTAGGACACGTGGGTGTATGCCATCTGGACCTGGGGATTTGTCTATTTTAATCTTGAATGGGCAAAATTGAAAATGAACACCTATCTGAAATGTATACTGATAATAAAAGTGGAGTTTTGCACCTAACAAAAAGGGCCCGCAGTTACTAGAAAAAATGGGGTAAACCTATAAGTTTTAGGGGTGCCCCAATATCCCGGAAATATTTTTTAAAAGAAAAATGTTAATAAAAAAACTATTGCAGTGCAAATGTCTACATAATTTTGGTAACTTTAAACCCGTATTCTTTTAGAGTTGTCTGTGTGGCGCCCCCCGGGGGCCCCCCCCCTGTTCCCCCCCCCCGTGACTTTAAAAGTGGTAGATGCTTTCCCTTTTTAAAATTTTTACCTAAATAATAAAATCTTTTGGGGCAAAAAAGCAGGCGATGTCCTTTGCTTGAGACCGGGGGGACATGAGGTTTTAAAAAGGAAACGTTTTATGTAAAACGAGGTATAGTGATTTTTCCCCCAAACGAAAATAACATCCCCGTCAATTTAGTCGCACCCCACATCTCAACCCCGCTCTTTTGTAAATTATTTGCTGGCCCCCAAAAAAGGGAAAAGGGGGCACCAAAAAAAGGCGCGATCTTAAAAGGTTGATGCACAGTTTTTTCCTTTAAAAAATCACATGATCTAAAAATTTTAATCAACATAAAAAAATGTTTCCGGGTTTAAAATTTTTCGATAAAATCGCTCCCAAAACTAAATTCACCCTAAATGTTCACTTGCTACTCTTTCCTTGACAGATGCCATTAAAACAATATAATCAATTTTTGTCAAATTCCCTTTATTTTAAAAATTTTGACTGATCATTATATTTAAAAAGTAAAGGGGTCTTTTGTGGTCCCTTAATTGTAATAACTTCCAAAAATAGTAGGTATTTAACCCCCAAAGGAGGTAACAGACAGGTAGATATGGGCCCCAAAAAAGGGAGGTAGGCCCCTCATTAAGTCTTGGGTTTCCCCCCTTTTTGGGTAGGTGTATGGGTTTCGGCGCCCTTTGGGGTAGGTAAAGGTTTCATATGCCCCCTATTTTTGAGATAGGTTTTATAGACCTCCAAATAAAGGTTTGGTGAATATATTTTATATTTTTATAAATATATAAAATATATATTTTTATATTTTTTTTATATTTTCAGGGTTCCGAAACTGTTTTCACCACTACAGTTGCAGCTGAGGATCAAATTTACAGTTTGTCCAAAAAGGGCTTTTCTCAACTGTTTCATTCACGTTATCTCTTCTACCATTTTTGCATTAACTTGTTCAGAGTGACATTCTGGTGCAAACACCAGAAGATAGGGGGTCTGACAATTCTAGACAGAACTATATGTCTTCCACATCAAAGTCGGAGGATAGACAAACTAATGCATTATTTGAAGAAAAAAAAACAACATTATTTTATGTGTTTTTTGCATATAAATTCCCATGGGCCAAAATGTATGGGTCTAGGGGCAAAAGTCCCCTTTTTAAATGGCTTTAAAAAAGGTAGACTGGCCTCAATTTAAAGAAACCCGTTAAATGTGGGTCCCCCGGTTTTGGGGAAATTTTATTCCACTATGACAACCTTGGCTCCGGTTTTTCCACTTTTTTAAATTGGTTTGGGGGTGTTTTCCCGCAGTAATGTGCCCAGTTTTGCCCTCCTCCCGTCATAAAAATGTAGAATTTAAAAAGGGGTAGTGCGAACACCCCCGAATTCTCCCCCAAACTTGGGTGCAATCCAAAGGGCACAGCCTAATGCACAAACTTTTGGAAATGCCCTGTATACATCTAAAAACAGGGCTTCAACAGTTTTTGGGCTGAAAAGACATTAGAAAATGTGCGCAGCCCCATAAATACATGTCACCCTACACGTTTTTGAAATATTTCCAAAAACCGCAGAAAAACTTTTTTTGAAGAAATTTTCAAAAAATTAATTTTTTTAAACCCCAAATTTAAAAAAAGATTTCTGTTTCATATTTTTTTCCTTGCCTTTTTTTCTGACTAAAATTTTTTAAAATTTGTTTTTTCTGTTAAGAAAAAGGGGCCCCCGAACAGAAGCAGATCATTAAAATTTTTTTTGAGGGGGTTTTCCCGGGGATGATCGTGACCTTTGGGAGAATCACTGTGCCCCCGGGATGGTGTAAAAGGGTGAGTTGTGGGCTTCTCTTGTTGGTTATCTGACCCCTTTGGGGTTCCCCCTTTATTCACATGACTGATTTGAACACCGTTTCAACCTTTTTATTCAGAAATTTAAAACTGTCCCGCAATTTCCCCCTAACTTTTTTTTTCTAATGGAAAATTGGGTCGCAGTGGGGAACCCAAACCCGATTTTCCTTTGGGCTGATTTAATTTTTCAGGATGAAAAAAAATTGAAAATGTCAACCCCCCTTTAAAAATGTTTTTTTTTGGAGGTGGAAAAATTTTCCTCTGAAAACAGCTTTTAAATTTTATGTCCCAAAATTTAGCCTTACTGAAAATAAGTTGGTTCAAACCTGAAAATTTTCAAAAACTGCAAATTTTCCATGTGACCAGTCTAAACCTGCCTGTGTAAAGATAAAACAGAATGTTGAAAGGGTTTTTTTACAAACAGAAAATTCAGACTATTTTTAGTTCTAGTTGGCCCCAAAATGAAAACTGCAAGATTCAGGATTTTTTTTTTAAAAAAATTGATAAAAAATAAGGGAAATATAAAAAAAAAAAAAAACAACCATAAAGTCTTAAAAATGTGTTTAACATAGAAACATAAGTAAAAACCAAAAAAGTAAAATTTTTTGATTAAAAATTCCCCCTTTTAAAATTAAAAAAAATATATAATGAAACTGCTTATGTTTTCCATACTTTGGTGACCGTGGGGTTCCCGGGGTCTTTCACAAAAGGGCCCCAAAAGGCCCTAGATTTTAAAAAGTGAACTTAAGGAAAAAAAAAAAAACTCCCTTTTTTGGTTTTTTGGGGTTTTGTGCAGAAGTTAGACTTTAAAGTTTGCCAAGTGTGCTTATGTTTTGCTCACTTGGGGGGACCTAAGGGGAACAGCTTTTTGTTCCAAAGACAAACAGACCATAGAGTGAGGAATCAAAAAACCATAGCCCTAAAGAATATGTGAGCTGCACATACCTCTGTCATATGGAGAGATGCTGCGCAAGCACTAAGCACATGCTGACAATAAATTAAACATAGGTAGCTGCCGATGAGACAAGCCTTTGACATTGGTGAGATTTAAGAGAAATGTTACATAAACCTGAACACAGCAGCTAATACAAGAACAAGTCACAGAAAATTACTACATTATAGATCCCTTCTAATTTTCTATTAGCATATAACTTCCATTCATACATTTCAAATCTAATTTAGGCAACAAAGCCAAATATAAAATATATTGGAGTAAATGATGAGAACATTCACCAATTGCAGGTTTCTTCCATGCTTATCACAGTCATAGGACTATTGGTTTAAGTCAGTAAGCAGCTGGAGGAGGCTTCGTTTTCTTGCAAAAATCTAATTTCATTGAAACGTAGACTGTAAGAAATCATTAAGAGTGCATACGGCAATAAAGTCTTACTTTCACTCCTAGGGGGGCATGTATGATTGGGCTTTTCACACTTTTTCTGGTGTATAATGCGCCTCACTGTGCCTGCTCCGATGTCGGACGCACGTAACATATGTGTTAGGCGCATTAGTCGAAAGCTTCACCACTTTCCAATGTACCTAACATGAAGGGGCGTGCTGTGGGCATTCTGGGGCGGGTCTCGCCACATACGAAAACTTCGAAGCTTGTATGAATGCCGGTCAGCAAAGCGAGGCGCATTACAGCTCTGACAGGCAGACCTCTTTCAATGTGGTCTGTCTGAGCTGGAGGCGTTGAAGTTTACACAGCATTCATGAGTGCCCTTCGGCCATCGGCATACATCAGGCGCAGTTTACACAGAAAAAAAGATGATAGATTGAACTTCAACGGGCTGAAGTTCATACATGTCCCCCCTAGTTCATAAGTCTTTCCCTTTACAGAGTTACCGCCTTGAAAAAAGCGACCACGCCGTAATGAACCTAAATGTCCAACAAACTATTTCCTATAAATTGTAAGTCAAGACATATATTATTCATCATTGCACTGGAATCAGCAGTGGAACAAACAAATGCAAAATTAACTTATTGTCTCACTTGTGAGGAGACATCATACTTGACAACCTTTTTATCTTATTCAAAGGGATTTTACCACAAAGTAAAAAGCCCTGCAGAGGTCGTGCCTGAGAATGAGAATGGTGGCACTTGTGGCCGTCCTCCCCATTTACTGCAATAGAAGTTCTAATTATAGAGAAGTGAGTGTGCTTTTCTACATTCGGGAGCTCCGATAGAAGTAAATAGACAGGACGGCAGCAGGTGCCGCCCTCCTCATTCTCATGCACGACTGGCTTGCAGCTAGCTGCAAGTGACCTGTGTAGGGCTTTTTACATCATGGTAAAACCACTTTAAGTCCTGTTCCACGAACATCCTCGATCAATATGGGAATGCTTCCAATCCATCTAGGAAGACCCATTCTGGTGGCAAAGTTTGCAAAAACACTTCTTTTGTGTCACATTTTTTGGCAGTCTCCCTGAAGAAGAAGGAGTCTTTCAAATATGGAAGACATCAATGTGTGATCTTAATATAGTAGATGGCGTAAATGTCATGTAAACCCTAAGTCCAACTGACCATGACTAAGGGAAAGTTGGGGTTATACTCAACTATTAGGTATTCCTGCACCTCATGCTTACCTCTGGTTTGTACACAAGATATGGCTGATATGAGTCCCATCTCCCTATTTTTCTAACCATTTTATGATCCAAACCCTAAATTGTGGCCATTTAGCAGCCCCAAAATGAAAGGAATGAGTGGCAAAGTGCAACGGATCCAAACCCACTGCGGATAAACAATGCCTAAAAACTGCCATAAATTGGTATGTTGATAAAAAAGAACCATTCTCATGAGGTGGAAAAGGACCTAAGAAACCTGAACATATAGCCATGTAGTTCAAAAAGCAACTAATATGCCCCACACAGAACAACCCTTTTCCCTCTACCATTTTGATCTGTTTTCGACCTCCTAATCCTGTCCCCCAAAGCCACAACATACCCCCATTCCAAACCCCCAGCCCTATTCTTACTGGGCGGCACCATTTCGCTCACTCTTAAAGCCCCATAAAAAGCAAAAAAGCCAATTTGAAAAGCACCGTCTCAAATGTTGAGTCACTAATTTCACCTACCACCAAACCCAAATGCTCCAATAACTAAAAAGAGACAGGCTGTCGAGTATCAGCTGTAGTCCTACGCCATCTAAAAACAATAATTGCTCTACCTACCACAAAGTCCTTAGTAATATCTTTGCAACAATGAAAACGAAAACCAAAGGCAAGAGATGAAATGAACAGATTTACTTTCTAAACCAACCAACCCTCAACCGCTGCTTGCCCCAACAGAAATAATAGTGCTCCACCTTTATCGCTATCAGACCTCACATCACCCAGATGAAACAAACAATCTTCTCACTCTTTCTAGGAAGCTTTGTTGGTGGCACACATACCCACAGATAATGAACTCCTTATGTGTTGTCCTGCCGCTCGTAACCACATCCTCCAGGTGTAAGGGCAAACTTCTCCCACCGCCTCTGCCTCTGGCACCAAAAACGGAACTGATCACACTGTGAATGAGAGATAGCATCTGCAATTGAATTTCAAAGTCCAGGAATGTGAACTGCCACTAACCGTGGGTTTATGTGCAGACAACCTAAAATCAACTCCCAAAGAAGACGAGTGTTCTAAAGTAAGAGAAGAGAAAGGACCTGACATTTGTCCAATGCTCACTTTTTTGGTCAATTTCTCTCCTACCACCCAGGTACACGTAAGCTGACAAGATTTCTTGACGTAAAAAGAACCAAATGCAACAGATTAGGAATCGAGAAACCCAAACTCGAAACTATTCACCAGTAACTCAGTTTTCTCTCTATCCGGATACCTGTCTAGGTATGGTCACATCGCATGCAGGTTCCCTGGTGTGCCAACTTTTGGGAATTACTGGGACCCCCATGTCATTTTCCATGCCGAGAACAGCGCGAGAAACCATGTGGTGATCCATTGCACGAAGTGCATATGTGTTTGAACTTACAACCGGCCCCGAATTTGCATTGGCCCTCGATAAATTGCCAGCACACCCCCAGCCTAATTCCTGGCGTTCCACTTCTGCTAATTCCTGCTGAGCCGGTTTATGCGGCCCCATCATAAAAGGAATGCCCAAAGTGCATCAGCGCCATGACTCGAAGCCACAAACCTATGTTTTTCTGGTCCCACCTTATATTAGGTGTCCAAAAAGTTAAAACGCATATTTTATTCTGGTCATGGTAAAACCATGATAAGAACTACTATGAAAGATTCAGTAGAGGGAAGAGAAAAATATATATAGATATATATATATATGTAACACATTATTCAATAAATATACAATAAATTAGTTTTATAATTCAACTCATAAGGAAATCTAGTATTCAAAATCAAAATCCAAAAAGCCTCCCTGTCCGTCAGCAGTTTCCTCCAATCTCCACTTCTAATAGGTTTTCTCACTTTTTCAGTCGCAATAACATTAAAATACTGAATATCTCCAGAGTGTACATCTCTAAAATGTTGAGATGTCCTGGACAAACTTTGTTGCGCCGGGGCTGAAATGCCATACAAATGTTCCCTGATCCTAGTATGTAAACTGCGAGTGGTGCATCCCACATACTGAATATTGCACTCAGTACACGTAATCACATATACAACATGTTTACTGTAGCAATTCAAAAGCTAAGTGATGTTGTATTTCTTGCCTGTAGGTGAAGATACAAAATTATGACTCTTTTCCATATACCTACACATACCACACCTCGCTGTGCCACATTGGAAACATCCTTTCACAGATAACCAATTATCATTGCCCAGAGACATATGCCTAGAAAACATGCTGGGAGACACTATATTGCCAATAGAACATGGTTTCCTAGAAATAAATCTGCAACCTCCCTCCAGAATTTTTCTCAACGTGAGATCTGTTGATAAAAGGGGTAGATATTTCTGAACAATAGAAACTACATCTGCAAATTGACGACTGTACTGTGTGGAAAAATGTATCAAAGACCTCAGCTCAATCGTACTAGTTTTAGAGGGATAAATGAGCTCTTTCCTATCCCTCTTATCCACTAAACCTGCTACCCTAGACACTTGGTATCTCTTATATCCTCTTGCAACTAGTCTATTTACAATATTGTTCTTTTCAATATTTCAATGAAAAAAGGACTGCAATTCCTCCTAGCTCTGATAAATTCTCCTTTAGGGAGATTCTTTACAACATGAGGCGGATGACAACTGGTAGCATATAAAAGGGAATTACCAGACACAGGTTTCCTGTACGTCCTACTGTAAATGTTACCACTAACTGGATCCCCAATAAGCTCAAGATCTAAAAAATGTATAGAGTCACGTTGAACTTTAAAGGTAAATTTCAGGTTATCCTTATTCTTATTGATAAAATGTACAAAATCAACAACTCTCTCAGATTCACCCTGCCAAATAAGCAAGGTGTCATCAGTAAATCTCCCATACCAAAATATATGGGAGGCAAACACATTGTCAATAGAATAGACGTATTTTTCTTCCCACCAGGCAACGTTGAGAAAATTTCTGGAGGGAGGTTGGAGATTTATTTATAGGAAACCATGTTCTATTGGCAATGCAGTGTCTCCCAGCATGTTTTCTAGGCATATGTCTCTGGGCAATAATAATTGGCGATTGAAAATGTGAGAAAACCTATCAGAGGTGGAGATTGGAGGAAACTGTTGACGGACAGGGAGGCTTTTTGGATTTTGATTTTGAATACTAGATTTCCTTATGGGTTGACTTATTTATTGTATATGTATTTAATAATGTATTACATATATATATTTTATTTTTATTTTTTTCTCTTCCCACCACTGAATCTGTCATAATAGTTTATACATTTATATGTTCATATGTATTTAACATTTTTATCTCTTCCTCTTATAACATTATGTATATCTCCTGCTTGTATTTTGATAATGTATTTTAAGGATTAATTCTGTTCTAATTTGAGGTGGTGCCATGCATTTGGGTGTGCCTTTAAATGTTTTATCTGCTTAGTGCACAGATTAAGAGCCCAAATGCTGGCTTGAAATGGTAAAATGCATTTATGATGTTATTCTTATCATGGTTTTAATGTGACCAGAATAAAATGTGCGTTTTAACTTTTTGGACATGAGAAATGCGAGTGCTGGAGTCTTCTTCACTATTTGTACCACACACCTGCTGATAGCTACAGCCGATGCTCCTCTGCTTTTGCACCGCGATCAACAGGGATTCAGAGATACTGACGAGATATATTATCGAGATATTAGGTGTGCCTTCTGCTGCCAGAAATGTTCATCATACCGCAACTAGGCCTGCCCCCATAAACTTGCTGTGCCTCACTAATGGCATCCATATAACAAAAACAGGACAATTATTGGGAGCTTTTTCCACAATTACACTGGCCAAAATGGCAAACGTCATCATCCTCCACCTCGACTTTTCTTCCTCCACTTTTTTAATCTCATCCTACTTCCCTTTATGCAAGTTAAACTTCTCCAAAGGCAGTAATGAGAATATTTCCACATACTCACCCTTCCATATCTTCTCCCTAATTTCCTGCTTCATGTGCACTCCAGGGGACCCTCAAAAGAAACATACAATTCCTCTCTTGCCCGATCATCCCAAAAAATACCATCACCTTGTTGCTCCTACGCTTGAACTGACACCGTAACCCCAGAATCCCATCATGCCTCTTCATCCTGATCCAATGCAAGCACTGCCAATGAAACCAAGCCAACAGCTCTCCCTGTGGAAGAAAACCATGCAGACACTGGAGATGGTCTCCCCACTGAACACCTATTTTCCAAACATGATAACAAATCCCTTACACTTCCTGCCAGCTCTCTAAGGCTATCTGCCTCAGCTGTAATCCACATAGACTGCCCCAATCTGAGTATAACTCCTCTATTATCTGATTTGGGCAGATAGCAGGAAATGACATCACCCCAGGGACAGACTGAGCTCTGGAGAAAAACTTATTATCTATAACAAGATTAGCTGTTGTTTTACTTTGCTTTCACTCATCATAGCCTGTGTAGCTTTGTTTACTTAGAGATTAGATCTCCTGCACTGCTCTTTGCAATGCCCCAGCAAAAGAAAGGCTAAATATGCAAATCACTGCTATAAGAACCACCCGCATCTGGCTGTGACTGTGAAACTGCACAGTGAGAAAACCCCTTTAAAGCACAACTGGTGGCAGTAGTTTAGATAAAGTATGGTTCTGAATGTGAACAAAAACATGCCAGAAAGTGATTTCCAAATGCCTGTTTATGCAGGTAAACAGGTGATTTGAATTAAAAAAAACATATCAGCATGGTCTACGAGTTAATAATGACTACTAAAAGTGACAATATGTTTAGCGTAGGCTCCAGTGGTCCAGCAGCAGCTGCCAATAACTGCACAAGCTTGCCAGTGAAACATAGATATGAGCAGCAAAAATGTGGGGCCAGAGATTGGCAACTTTACGAGGGGTGGTTTTGTCCACACAATTATTGGGACTGTACCCTAATGCTGATTGTTTATTTTTATTTCTAATTGTAAACCTTTTCAGTAGTTTACAAAATGTGATTTTCTTTATTCACATAGATTTTACCATTACAACATGTCATAAAAACTTATAAATATTGCTTTGAAAGTTCTCTGGGCCTAAAATATCTAAAATAAAAAAGGCAGAATAAAGTTGGAATATGAGTCCAGCAAAGCAGTAGTTGGTATTACATAACAAAACTAAACATAACACAGTGCTGTTTGTGCTTTGACCCAGAACACAACTCAAAATAGTTGGCATTATTTAATTCAGTAGAATCTAAGCCAAAAGCAATCATCAAGAAAATCGAATCAGCTCTTAAAATGTCAGTATAGCACCTATTCTAGCTTCAAAAGAAGTCAATAAAATAATAAAAATGGCACCTATTAAATCTGACTCAGAGATGCTTCAAAATAAAATAAAAAGAGAATTTTAGCTAGTTTGCAGGAAAAAGGTAATAAATTACTGTATGCTATAAACATTATAGTATGAATAGACAGAAAAATGGATGGGCAAATAGATATAAGTATCACTCACATATGTAAATTTACCAAACCATGTAACATAGGCATCTATAAGCAACTCCTGTAGGTATAAGATGGTCAAATCCAAAGTGGGGATAAACTCTGGGACTAGAAAAAAAGAAGAATAAAAACTATTAAAAAATGTTTGAACAATAAAAATAAAATGAAAAAACAAACACAGAACCCCTGTTTTCCCAACAAAAACTATTTTATACAAAAAATAAAAATGTACACATGATGGGTATTGGATAGGTTTAGTCTTGCTAACTTTTATATCTTAAAATATGCAGTTGTTTCTTACAGACTCCTTGGCAACAGACTGCAAAATTAAATGTTGTTACATTACAGTAAATGCCGATTGAAACTGCTTTCTTGTGAGATTAAAAATTGTCACAATGGTACCAAGGAAAACATCAACCTATCCTGCAAAGCCCATACACCTCCATCAGCAGAAAGTTGTGGCCCTTAGAATATTATAACATAATAACTTGATTTTAAGGATTTAAAGGATCTGCATTTTGTGTCCATGGAGGAACTCCATTTGCAGCCATAGCCTTTTGCTGTGGCATTCTGCTCTAATAGAGGGTGTAAACAAAAATAGCAATGTGGCACATAAGTGGCTATAAACAAAGGTCTAGGGGCGACATGTTTAAACCGTTCACTATATTTTTAAAACGCCTGCATGCCAATATCCGATGCATTACGGCGCGCCCATGGCACTTTGGAATGCGCCGGAGATCGGGGGGCATGCTGGAGGCGTGTCAGACTACAACTGTATGAAGCTATAGATTTATAGCTTCAGTATGGCAATTCTAGGTGTATGACTGCTGGAACAGGTAAACCCCTTTCAAAGTGGTTCACCTGAGCCAGAAGTGTCGCCTGATTTTTGACCCGAGAAAATAACAGGTTCATAAATTCAGGTGCATTCTACACTATTATTATGTGTCTAAGTGCCAAAAATCATACATATAGACATTCAAATTCAAAAAACAGTGATACACTATGGACTAAAGAAACTATCACAAAGGACATAGGAATTTTGGAAAAAGCATTACTGCTAACTAGGATACATGGAAACATTTTTGGAGGTTCTTAGTTCACACTTTTGGCCAAAACTGCTTAAGCCCAAATCATACATGTTACTCTATGTGTTTAGGTTTCTCACATCTTGAAGAGACCTTATGCACTGCTATGATTAACTCATTTGATACAGAATTTCTAAGTTTCATACTGGTTGAAGCTCTGAAGTCCAAAATTTTTCAATTCACAGGTAAAATTCATCTTCACAGAGTTAGGCCGTGTTCACACTGCTTATTTCGCCGCAGATTTGTGCCGTACTCCGCGCCGGATTTGCGCTGCAGTACGGCGCCAATCCGTCCGAGTAATTACGGTAATCCACTGTTCTCATAGAGAACAGTGGATTCCGTCGCTCCACCCCGCTCGGCGAATCCGCCGGGCGGGGAGAAAGTGACATGCATATTATCCAGGCGCAATACGCGCCGTGGATAATGGAAGTCTATGGGGCCTGCGGGCCGCGCCCCTTATTCAAGCTGGAATTGCGAGCGCAATCCGGCTCGCAAATCCGGTGTGAATAAGCCGTGTGAACAGGGCCTTAGAGGTGAGATGGATCATCAGCTCATTAAGGGATCAAGCTACAGCTGCAACCCACATACCTCAATGGAGAAGGGAAAGGGGGGGAGGAAGCAATTGCAGCAAGATAAAGTAGAAACACCCACAGACACTGATGCTTCTATTATTCTATTCCTTTACCCCAAGGGTTAAATCTACTGTACATTTTAACAACAGGTTTTCTACCTAGATAAAAAAAAAATATGTGTGTGTGATGCCCACAGTGTAACACACCAAAATTATTATTATACCCAACTAAATTATAGTAACACATGTACTTTCTTGCCACTCTCATAATCATTTAAAAGCAGATTAAACATTAAAACTGAATAACTCACAGTAGACAATTTGGCACATACTCTGCTCCCTAAACAAATTAATGTTGCACTCTGTCCCTACTGAATAAAAAACACTTACACGGTGCCACTGAAACCATAGTTAGAAAATAATATTCTAACTCTACAAAAAATACACACAGAATTCAGAGCATACTGTGGATTTTTGAATCCGCTCTATTCTAATCCAGATGAATTCTATATATTTGCTGCAGACTTCATTTGCTTTGCTGTTCTTGATTTGTTATACATCCAGCTTTACCCTGGGGTTTTCATTTAGAATTTTGTGTCGATTCCATACCCGAGTTGTCCCCTCTCTTTTCTTCTTTCAGCACAGATTTTTTTTTATTATTACGTATCAAGAATGGTACATAACATTATATAACTTTGTCTGAAGTAAATGAAAAGAAAAAGAACATCAACAAAATGCCATGTCATAAAACATCAAAAGCAGAAATAGCAATGTCATTATTTTTAGTAATGTCTGATTCAGTTAAATACAACAATACACACTGAATATGCAAATGTGTCATATACCAGGAAAATTTCAATTGCATAACTATATTGGATTAACTTGTCTTTGTTATTCTTCATTCAATACGAAAGTGTTGTGGTAACCCCTTTACTTATAGTAAATGGATGTGGTCCAAGGAAGCCAATTATTCTTACCTCTAGCTATGGCATGTGGGAGGATTACTAAACTAGTCTCACAGTTGTATTGCAAATTTATTCTGTTGATAACTTCCGCAGTAGATGGAGTGAGGGTTGTTTTCCAATGTGAAGCAGTCGTAATTCTTGCAGCTATTAATGCATGATATAGAACTGCACAAACTGGATGTGGTGTGTCATGAAAAGGGAGATCTAGTATAGCTAAGTCTATTATGAGGTTAATTTCGCACATGAAGATGTTAATTAGCAGGTTTTCTAGTTCTTTCCATAATGGTTGAATAAGCGGACATTTCCACCACATGTATAATAAGGAGCCTTTAGCAATGCATTGTCTCCAAAACAGATAGGAGTATTGAGGAGAGATATGTGCTATGCGGGCTGGGTGGAGATGGATCTTTTTTGACAATTCAATATGATTGGCACATTTTGAAAATTTGGATATAGTGTTAGCTGCTTTAAGCCAGTTTTCTGTTGTACGGGATTGGGCCAACTCCTTTTCCCATGTGTAATCTGGTTTGGCAGAGAGTTTCGTACAAGGTTTGATATGCTACTGATAAATCTTTAGTATGTCTTTGTTTATTCCCGAGGAAATTATGTAAAGGGCAGTAGGTTGAGGGGTATCTGGACACTGCCATGATTGTATAATATGTCTGATTTTTAAATAGATAATTAATTGGTTTCAGGGGATAGTATATTGTTGCATTAGATCGTCAAATGACTTGCACTGTGCATGGTGATAGAGGGCTCCTACAGCCTCCAATTCTATATCTATCCAATGTTGTATAGAGACTTCTGGAATGGCATTTTGAATCACTGAAAGCGGACAGCTAAGTTTGTCTATATATATACTTTTTTTGCCAAATTGATGCTGCATGAGAAAGAGTCAACAATTTAAATTTTGTGGGACTCCTGCCACATAGCGTGGCGATCAAATAAGCCTTAAAGTATCCCCTAGGAATTGTGGTGTTCTGTATCTGAGACCAATGTTGGAGTTCAGGAGAATTCCATAAAAGAGATATGGGTGTTAGTATGGAAGCAATATTGTATTACAGGTAGAGATGGGCGAATTGATTCTAACGAAGTGGACTTCGTTTAGAATTTCAGGAAAACTTCAGTTCTGAATGAAGTCGAAGTTTGGGGTAATTCGCGGGAACGAAGTGTGTTTTTAATTGATAAAATGGCTGCAAGCACATGGCGTTACATGGGGCAAAGAACTCTGGGAGGAAGAAAGGAACATCCTCAATGACATGTGCAGAGATGAAGCCAATCAGAGACCGGCGGGATTCTGTGACGTCACCGCACTATATAAGTCCGGACGCGATGCTGGCTGCTCACACTCCTCTCTCTGTGCCGTACTGCAGCTGCAGTAGCCGAGATCTCACACAAAAGAAATTAGTTTTTAACAGCGATTTTTTTTTTTTTTTTGGGGGGGGGTGTCACAGCTTTTATCAGAGACTGCTCCTCTTCTGTTCTAATTTTGATTCAGTTTGTGAGGTATTGTAATTGAAGTCCAGTGTGGGTCCAATTCTGCTGCATATACATTGTAATTAGAGATGGCCGAACTGATTCTAACGAAGTGGAATTCGTTTAGAATTTCAGGAAAACTTTGGTTCTGAACGAAGTCGAAGTTTGGGGGACTTCGGGTGAACGAAGTGTGCTTTTGATTGATAAAATGGCTGCGAGCACATGGCGTTACATGGGGCAAAGAACTCTGGGAGAAAGAAGGGCATAGCCTGCATGACATGTGCAGAGATGAAGCCAATCAGAGACCGGTGGGATTCTGTGACGTCACCGCACTATATAAGTCCGGGCGCAACGCTAGGAACTCATACCGCTCTCACTGTACTGATTAGGGAAGGTGCTGCTGTAGCTGCTTATGATAGCTGATACTAAAGAACTCATTTTATACAGCGATTTTTGGGGGGTGTCTCAGCTTGTCTCAGAGACTGCTTCTCTTAACGTTCTATTTCTGATTTTGTGGGGTATTGGATCTGAAGTCCAGTGTGCGTCCAGTGCAGCTGCATATACATTTTAATGCTATCTGCTCACAGCACATTGAATATCCAAGGGTGATCTAAGCCTGTTCCTGTTGTATTCATTTAAAGAAACAGCGTTTTTACAATACAAATACCACTTCATTTTTGGCTGCTCAAATCTTTTGCGCAATTTACATCCAGGGGTTAATTAAGCATTGTTCTGCTGCTGTGGTGACTAAAATAAGCCGTCTTTTTCACCGCAAAAAAATACATTTTTCCTGTAGAATAATTCACAAGCGAAGGTTAATTACAAGTTTTCTTTTTGTTGTGTAGCGTAAAAAACACGCCATTGTAACACGCTACAAAGCTCGTAGTTTTTGGTTGCTCAATTCTTTTGCGCAATTTACATCCAGGGGTTAATTAAGCATTGTTCTGCTGCTGTGGTGACTAAAAGAAAACGTTTATTTCACCGCCAAAAAAATAATTTTTCCTGTAGCATAATTCCCAAGTGAAGGTTAATTACAAGTTTTACTCTTGTTGTGTAGTGTAAAAAACATGCCATTGTAACACGCTACAAAGCTCGTAGTTTTTGGTTGCTCAATTCTTTTGCGCAATTTACATCCAGGGGTTAATTAAGCGTTGTTCTGCTGCTGTGGTGACTAAAAGAAAACATTTAATTCACCGCCTAAAAAATACAATTTTTCTGTAGTATAATTCACAACGAAGGTTAATTACAAGTTTTCCTCTTGTTGTGTAGCGTAAAATACACGCCATTGTAACACGCTACAAAGCTGGTAGTTTTTGGCTGCTCAATTCTTTTGCGCAATTTACATCCAAGGGTTAACTAAGTATTTTTCTGCAGCTGTACTCAGTAAAATAAACTTTGTTTTTCACCGACACAGAAGAAATTCTGAAGCATAATTCATATCCGAAGGTTAATTAAGCATGTTTGTGCTTTTATATTCAGTAAAATACACAGAGTTTTAAACGGCACATACAAGTCAATTTTTCCTGCCCATTTGTGGAGCGCAATTTATATCCAAGGGTTACCCAAGCTTGTTACTGGGTTCATTTGGAGTCAAATACAGGGTGTGTATTTATCATATACAGATATCTTCATCAAACAGTGTCTGTACATTTTAGAACAAACAGTATGTCAGACAGAGAGGTGTCAGTTAGTGATGAGCGATTACGTCGACTATCGTCATCGGGTCGATAGTCGATATTGGCAATTATCAATAAGATATCCGATAGTCGATAATAGATTATCGCCGATGACCATTAAGTCTATGGGAGAGGAACAACACCTTCATTCTTACACCCAAAGAGGGATGGAGAAGCTGGAATTAACATCCACAACAGTCAAATGGATACGTGCTACATCTTAGGCAACACACTTAGGTTATAAAAGCAATAGAAAAAAATCACAGACCATTCACTATCCCTGTCTTGCACCACAGCCTGACCCTTAAACCTTCATGACCCACAAATTAAAAAGTGCCAGAAGGCAGTATTATTTGAACCATCATTTTACTTGAACTGGACATTGAATACACCTGTCCTGGTACGCAGCATGAGCCCCAAACCTGCATGACCCCAGATTAAAAAGTGCCGCAAAAAGGAGTCTTTCAACCACCATTTTAGCTGAACTGGACATTAACTATATCTGTCCTGTACCGCAGTATGACCATTAAACCTGTCTGACCCACAGATTAAAAAGTGCCGGAAACAGGAGTCTGTCAACCACCATTTTAGTTGAACTGGACATTGACTATACCTTTCCTGGACCGCAGTATGACCCTTAAACCTGTCTGACCCCCAAATTAAAAAGTGCCGGGAAAAGGAGTCTTTGAACCACCATTTTAATTGAACTGGACATTAACTATATCTGTCCTGTACCGCAGAATGACCATTAAACCTGTCTGACCCACAGATTAAAAAGTGCTGGGAAAAGGAGTCTTTCAACCACCAATTTAGTTGAACTGGACATTAACTATATCTGTCCTGTACCGCAGAATGACCATTAAACCTGTCTGACCCACAGATTAAAAAGTGCCGGAATAGGAGTCTTTCAACCACCATTTTAGTTTCACTGGACATTGACTATACCTGTCCTGGGCCACAGCATGAGCTCCAAACCTGCGTGACCCCCACATTAAAAAGTCCCGGGAAAAAAGGAGTCTTTCAACCACCATTTTAGTTTCACTGGACATAGACTATACCTGTCCTGGGCCACAGCATGACCCCTAAACCTGTTTGACCCACAGATCACAAAGTGGCACTATGCTATTTTGTACAGTGACTGTCACTTAGTATATTTTTTGGTAACTGACATTTGTTTACAGAATTTATTTAGGGAAGTTGTATTTATAGTTTCACATTATTATCATTTTGCTTTTTTTTCAAGTGTGATAACATACAACATACACCCCTCCCTGCAGTTTTTAAAGGTATTTTTTACACGTGTAGATTAGTGTTGAGCGATTTTTATCGACAAAGTTGAAATCAGCACAGTTTTTATGTTGATCGAAAATTTTAGATCATGCGATAATTTAAGTTTCAAATCTGTGCATTCATTATTAGAATCAACCATTTTCGGCGCTTCCTGTTCATTTTGGCGGCCAGAAAATCAGCTTACGATTAGAAGCAGGTGAGATGTGTGTGCGCACGTCATGAATGGGAGTGTATGGTTGCGAATTGGCTGGAAAAAAATCACATGACACTCGTTTTACATAGCAACAGCGTTTCCTGATTCAATGCCTCAGTGTCTCTCAAGCGTCTGAGCAGAAGGACGTTGCGTCTGCTTGTGTCAACAGCTCAGCTGAAATATAATTATATTTCTTCCAGAGAAACTTCACTATTAGCTGTGATCTTACAATTTAGTTAGACTAGAGATTGGAAGATTTTATATAGTTAGGTAGAGAATTTTTAGAGGAGCATCTACGCTTGTGAAGTCACGGGGAGGGATCGGAGGGGGGGCCCTGCGGGCGAACACTAAACAAGCTTCTAATAAAAGAATTTACCTGGATAAAAGTTCTCCAATGACTTAGTTTGTAGACATTGCACTGCATAGCTTATTATTAAACACGTTTTACTATTGAAAATATTTCCTGTGCTATTGGGGCAGCCTGAAACTTTATTAGGATACACATCTTTTTCTTGTAAATGCAGGTCT
Organism: Phyllomedusa bahiana; assembly: GCA_025379985.1. Classification (NCBI taxonomy): domain Eukaryota; kingdom Metazoa; phylum Chordata; class Amphibia; order Anura; family Hylidae; genus Phyllomedusa; species Phyllomedusa bahiana. Next base: position 110,027 of record JAODAL010005101.1, read on the forward strand.
CTTAGTTAGGTGGCAAAAACTCTACTTTTATTATCCTCGTATAATTTCAGATAGGTGTTTCTATTTTCAATTTTGCCCATTCAACCTTATGTTCATATTATACCACCCTTGCTGTTATAATGTTAGTATCCAGCAAATTTTTGTAGTCTGCACAGTTGATAGGTACCCAAAAATACATTGTATTATCCGATTTACATTTAATGATACGTGTATTTTTGCACCTTTTGCCCAGTCCAGATTTGTTCATTGAGCACATTGCACTTAAATGTGAATTGCAGCAATTTTCGTCATTGTCATCACAGGTGAATTGAAATTTGCCAAAAATACTTTTTATTATCCGAATACATTACAGTTATGTGTATTTTGATCTTTTGCCCAGTCAGATTGTTCGATAGAGCCACCTTGCAGTTTTAATTTGAATCCAGCAATTGTAGTAGTTACCCAGGAGATTCGATAGGTGCCACAAAATACCTTTTATTATACGATTACAATTACAGGATAGTGTTTTTTTGCAACCTTATGCCCAGTCCAGATTTGTTGACTAGAGCCACCTTGCAGTTAAATTTGAATACAGCAATTGTAGTTACCAAGGTGAATTGATAGTGCCAAAAAATACAATTTTATTAATCCCGGAAATACTATTACAGATACGTGTTTTTTGCACTTTTGCCAGTACAGATTTTGTTTATTGCACCACAGTGCAGGTTAATTGAATCAGCAAATGTGTAGCTTACCACAGGTGAATTGACATATGGAGGCCAAAAATACTTTTATTATCCGAATACATTACAGATAACGTGTTTTTTGCACTATATTCCAGTCACTGAGTTGGTTCCGAATAGACGCCACCATCATGCAGTTAATTGAATCCTGCAATTGTTGTATTACCAAAGGTGAGATTGATAGGTGCCAAAAAATACCTTTTATTATCCATGAAATACATTAGATAACGTGTTTTTTGCACTTTTGCCCAGTCCAGATTTTGTTGTCTAGAGCCACCTTGCAGTTTAAATTTGAATACTGCAATATTTGTATGTCAACACAGGTGAATTGATAGGTGCAAAATTACCCCTTGTATTATCGCATACATTTCAGATACGTGTTTTTTCATTTGGCGCAGGCAGCTTTGTTGATCAGATATACTTTGCAGTTAAATTTGAAAATGCAGCAATTTTGTAGTCACCACAAGGTGATAGATAGGTGCAAAAACTACCTTTGTATTATCGAATACTTTTCAGATACGTGTTTTTTTCACTTTGGCGCAGGCCAGCTTAGTTGATTGATATAACTTTGCAGCTTATATTTGACTTCAAGCAATTTTGTTTGATTTGAGGGATGGATTTGAAAATAGCCTATGATTTGCCGTCTTTTTATAAGAGGATTCCAAAACTCTTCCATACCTCACAAATATTTTATATTTACTTGAATATCGGAGCAGAAATTCAGGTGGTAATCGAGCAAAAGAGGGAAGGTAGGACATGGAGGTAGAGGTGCAGGAGGGAGAAGGTGCTCCTTCCAGTGCTGGCGAAAACATAGCATGCAGGGGTTCGTCAGTATGCAAGGACCGTAAGGCCTGTCATCGTGGGTCAGGGCCCTGTGAATCTCAGTATTCACGAACAGCGTCGCCAAATCTCGTCCTTCAGTGGTGTATGCAACCTGCATCCAGCGTATTACCTCCTAGTCCTTCCCAGTCACGGCCACAAATGTCGTCTCAGCATCACCAGCATCAGTCCAACATGAAGCAAGCCCAAATGTCAACCTAGTGTATCTCAATGTGGATAATCCACTTTTATGAAAGACCTCCTTTGATGACAAACATGCGGTTAGGGGTCAGAACGCATGTAAAAGATCAAGAGGCCCGAAGAGGCTGATTTTCTCTGCTCACTGACGCCAAGTTACTGATGCATCAAGAAGGCGGAGAAGGAAGCCGGTCAATCGGCATAAAAATCCCTGGCGGTCGGCAACGCCTTGCAGTCCCTCTTGCTTGTAGCCCGAAATCCTGGATGCTGAATGTCTAGGTACGACCAAGTCCCCTGTTCGTTGATGTTGTTGATGACGACATAGCAGATTCCAACGTGGTCTTTTCAGAAGAATTTGCTTGCGAGCGCTTCATCATGGGACGAGGAGGAGATTTGGGGTTTAGTTTTAGTACGGGTTCAACCTCACTGAAAAAGGAGATATTGACGGGCGGGTTCGCAGGAGTCCGCTGATATGATTCCGCCAGCCACGGTCAGTCAAACCACCCGACTCCTCCGATTAATCGGACCGGTCAAAAAAGGTTCCTGGACTCTCAAGAATTGGACCTTCTTTTTAGCAAGCCTACTGATTTCACAGCGTATGGTTAATATGCCGCCATTGCCGTAAACGAATAAGTAGAGTCAAGAACCTTAGGTGTTAACAACACCAACATGTCCTAGTCACATGCAGTGAATGCATGAGGTGAAATGGACGGCAACACTGGCCAAAAAAGGCCAGACCGACACCGCGGCTCCAAACACTGTCACACCCTCTGTTTCCGCCTCCTCATCCTCCGCCACCAACAAGCGTTCCTCAGCTGCCCATGTCTCTCAGAGTCATGATCAAGGATCAGCTACGCTTAAGCCTCACAACCGTTCGGCCCGATTGTACAACAGCTACCACCTAAAGACCATCAACCCTTCTCCTTCCGCCAGTTTGACGACCTGCACGCCCGTACACGCGGCCAGTCTAGTAGCCAGCCTTGCTGTATTCCAGGTTGGGAGCAGAAGAAAACACTTTAACCCAAACCATCCCAAAGCCAAAAGCCTGATGTCGGCATTGCCAGGCTTTTTGGCCTTGTAAATGTTGCCTTTCCGTCTTGGTGGGACTCCCCCCACACAGATGGGTTCCGCCATGTCATGGCCCTTGCCTGCCCCAATACCAGATGCCGGAGCAGGCCATTTCTTAGCCAGAAATGCCGTCCCTGCCCTGGCAAGCCAGTGTCATCTAAAATTTCAAGCGCGTTGTCTGCATCTGTGGCCGGAAAAGTCATCTGACCACGACACATGGACTAGTAAGCAGGCCAAGGCGATATATCTATGTGCAGCTCACTGGGTTAGATGGGGGGATCGTCCCTTGGGGTTGACGGTGGCTCTCAGGCTCGGCGCACGCTCTTCAATACCGCAGGGTTGGTGCAGGGTTCCCTTCTCCCCCAAGGTCCTCTGGTGACTCACCGTGCCCAGAGAAAACGAGGCGTGTTGAAACTCTAATCTGTACTGGAGACGTCCCACACAGGTCTGGAGCTTGTGGACGGATCTCCGCAACGAGGCGACCGTAGCGCTGGCTGGGTGACCAAAAGAACCGTGTGCAGCAGGTGGTGTGCGATAACGGCGGCGAAATCTGCTGGCCGCCACTTAAGATCGGTAGGCTGGAGCACATCCCCTTAGGACCTGCGCACACATGTCTTGACCTTGTAGTCAGAAATCTTCTAAGAGCTACTGGGTCTGGGACTGCCTTCTAAGGAATGCTCGAAGTCTAAGTTCGCAACTTCCGCCATTGACCTGCTTCGCCCCTCCCGCCTGCTGCGTCATTGCAGCAGTCCAGCTCGGCCTCCCTGTCAAACCGTCTCATAAGATGACGTGGCAACATGCTGGAATTACACCCTACATGCTCCAGCGGATGTGGCAGCAGCGCAATGCACTACGCAGTAGAGAGTGACACATGGCTGACATAGAAGCGGTGGGTCCTCGGTGGTGTTGAGCCAACTGAGAGTGGAGGCAAGGTGATTTATACTGCTCTGCACCATCCTTGCACAGTTTTGCGAAGAATGCCACAAAAATATGGTCAGGGTGCGGACAATTGCCCTGTTCTGCTGAGCATTGTGGTGATTTAGTTCTGGAACCGATCGTTGGACACTCTGAAAACAACAGGTTCCCGCCACGACGGAAGGAGGAGACGGAACACAAGATGCGACACGGAGCCTTTCTCTCCGTCAAATTCACAAGGCCTAGTCCCGACAGTTCACCAATTTCATCAGGTCTCTTCACATTAGGCAGTGGTCGGGGGTCCAGAGCTAGTGCATGGTTGGCGCAATCAGCTCTCAGGGGTGTGCATCCATCTCAGGCAAGTCAAGGGCTGTGTTTTGAAGCTGTGCCGAGGAGCGGAGGAGGTAAGAGGAGGAGGAAGAGGAGGAGGTATTCCTAGACCGACGTTAACGACGTCCCTGCCTTGGAAGAGGTTGGCAGCGAATTTGAGGCGGAGGACGGAAGATGAGGAAGATCAAGTTTGCTAGTGCCCTCGGACACAGAGGCTTGGAAATCAAGGCTCCATCTCTCACATTAGTGCTTGGATGTCTCCCATTTCCTCAACATTGATTTCGCATTAGGCCATCAACAAATGAACATCAGTTACTGGGTGGCCACCCCTCCTGATCCCCGTACAAACACAAACTCAGCACTTTCCTTCCACCCACCCAAATTGAAGAGTAAAAATGCAGGAAATGGAGGACCTTGCTGATTGATCAACTGGAGAAATCTGTTGTGTCTGCTTCAGTTCCCCAACTTGTCACGGTGAGAACAACATCTGCGGACGTGACAGCAAGTAGATGTGCCAAGTTAGCCGTTCAGCAGCAGCAGCAGCGCAAGGCAAGGTGGCAGAAACTAATGGGTGACCTCTGGCAATCCTTTATTTACCACCTCACCACGCAGCATTGCGGGGGCCACACTTCAACACACAGAGACAGGTTAAGATCATGGTGCACGACTATCTGCTCTTAACACCGATGTTTTTGTTACTGGTGTTCGGACCCAATAGACTTCTTGGAGTTCTATCCAAAATGGACGAAATGGCCCGAGCCTCGCTTGCACGCCATAGAGGTGTTGTCCTGCCCAGCCAGCCAGAGTCATATCTGGAGCGGACCTTCAGCACAGATTAGGAGGAGTCATTACAGACAAACGCATCCGGCTTTTCCACAGGATAATGTGGATCGTTTGACTTTTAATCAAGTGCTGAATAAGGCCATGGAACTATTGATGATGTGGTGGCCCCAATTGCGAGAGTCACCCGATTAGTGCGGTTCTACTTCACATTCCTACTTCAAACAGAAAATGGTTCCTCTGAAAATGTTTTTTTAAAATTGATAAACATTTTTTACTGCAATTTTTATTCTCTTTTTCAAAACAGTTCATTTGCTGGTCTTGATGTAAGGAGACATGTAAGACAGCGGAGGTTTAATGGACACACCGTATTCCTTACTCACTTTATCTTTTGAAGTTTTCGCATTGTCTATGGTTTTGAGGTCATGTTGCTGTGAGATGCAGCTATAATTATGGTCCTTTGGAACAGATATGTGGCCTTTCTAGTGGCATTTCTCCTCACACTTTTACTTGTGGCTGGAAGTCATATTTAATTTTTTGGGTCATGTAGCTGTGAGTTACTGCAAATATTCATGGTCTTTGTAAACAGAAAAGTGGTTCTAAGTGGCATTACTCCCTCACAATTTTTATACAGTTGGACTGAGAAGTCATTTTGTATAATTTTTTTGGTCATGCTGCTTTTGAAATGCAGCAATCACTTCAGGTTCCCTTTATTATAACAAATGTTGTTTCTCCCCCCCCCCCCCCCAATCTGACATTTGTTTTCACATTGTTTCCAAAGTGCCTCAAGGGTCATGCTTTGAATTGTTGGGGGCATTTTGCTTGAAATTGAGCAATACTACGGTCCTTTATAAAAAAAATGTTAGTTTCACAGACATTTGTTCTTCACAATTGTCAAGTGTGGATCACTGGGTGGATGGTGCTGTAAGAAACAGGACATAGTAGGACACTGTTAATGGAACACATAGTTTGCCAAACTTGACTTGTTGTTGCAAGATCCTTTAACATAGTCTCAATCCCTAGTATTGAGACAACCATTTTAATACAATGATAAAAAAGAGAAGAAACTAAGACATGGTAGGATTCCTTCCTATTTAAAAATGTGTTTTCTCAGAATTGAACTACTAAAATAACTGCGATGTACAAAAAGCTGAGTAAAAAAATTCCTATGAATTATGTACAGGGACGGTACAGAAAACTTGCCATGATGTGGTATATTCAGAGGGACATTGAGTATGGAGCCACGGTCAGATGAACATAGTACAGAGACACAATTTCCTCCCCCATCACGTTGGAAAAATGACGAAAAATAGTAAGCAATGCAGAAAAGGGCACCTGGGTGGGAACAGGCAGCGTTAATCCACCCGTATTTCCAAGTGAAGTCAATTGGTCCGCATCATATTGGAGGGGCAAGCGCATACAGGACAGGGACAGTATATGTCCAGTGAAATACTAAAATGCGGGTGAAAGACTCCTATATTCCGGCACTTTCTATCATCTGTGGGGGTCCGGACAGGTTCTAATGGTCATTCTGCGGTAAAGGACCAGATTATACGTTAATGTCCAGTTCAACTACAAAACCTGGTGGTTGGTTGAAAGACTCCTTTTCCGGCACTTTTTAATCTGCGGGTCTCAACTGAAGGTTTGGGGCTCATGCTGTGGCCCAGGACAGGTATAGTCAACTGTCCAGTGAAACATATAATGGTGGTTTAAAAACACTCTTTCTCCTCTGGTACTTTTGACATCCTGGGGGTCACTGCTGGTTTGGGGGCTCATGCTGTGGCCAGGAATGTATAGTCAATTTCACAGTTCAAACTACAAATGGTGGTTGAAAGATCTCCTCTTTTCCGGCACTTATTCAAATCTGGGGGTCATGCAGGTTGGGGCTCATGCTGCGTTCACAGGGACGGGATATTCAATGGTCCAGTTCAAGTAAAAATGTGTTGGTTCCAAAATCATACTGCCTTTCTGGCACTTTTAATATGTGGGGTGATGCAGGTTTCAAGGGTCAGGCTGTGGTACAAGACAGGGATAGTAAATGGTGTGTGATTTTTTTTCTGTGGCTTTTATTAACTAAGTGTGTTGCCTAGGATGGCATTCTATCCGTTTGATGTTGTGGATGTAATTCCAGCTTCTCCAGCCCTGTTTGGGTGTAAGAATGAAGGGTTGCTTGCTCTCCATAGACTTTAAATGGTCATCGCTTCATAATCTACAATGACTATCTTCGATGATGGTCGTGACTATCGACCATTCGACCAAATGTCGTTGGACAACGTATATCGCTCTACACTAGTGTAGATGTGTATCAATTCGTCGCAATCCCATAAGTAATAAAAATGTCATAATCATCCACAAAACCACTTCTTTGTTGAGCAGACATTTAGCCCTCATGCTTCTGCAAAGTGATTCAGCAATCAATTCAATTGTTCTTAATTTTTCCTACTAATCCTTCTTCAGTGATTAGGGAACGACTAACCCTGGAGATCAACTGATGCGACCCATAGTGACTCCACCCCCAGAAATTGTTGAAGCCTCAAAATTGTGCAATTTGTGTCCAGGCCCTGGGGCCCTTTTTGACATAACTTAACCTCACCAGAAACCATTCAAAAATCAGATTTGTTTTTAGAGAAATGTTTGAAAGCTCCTGAATGCCCTAACAGTGAGGACGTTAGATGCTGCCAGTCAGCCATTCGTTAACAGCCGGAGGTCCAGTTGCAGGCCAGACTTTACAGTGGGTGCGAAGAGATGCCCAGGCTGAGCATCTGTCAATCTATTAACACGGCGGTTCAGCTGCAGGGCCGGAATTACAGTGGGTGCGGTGAGAGCCAGGCTGGCGTCTGTCATCTATTTACACGTAAAAATGCCTTATGACGCAGCAATGAAACAGTAGTGCTGAAGAAAGAGTGCGGAAGTGTGAGAACCTCCAGCCTTCCTCAGTACACAGTCAAGACCTGGTGTAATGCTTGCACCTCCGTATGAGTACGGGACAATTGAGATTCAATTGGAAATACTGGTGGTTAAACACTTCCTGTTTTTTGTTTTCAAACCAAAATGTAAAAATGGCTCGTGTAAAATCTAAATTTTTACTTTGAACCAACAAACGTAAGCATAGAGTGCACACTGAAAGGGCCAATGAATACATCTAATACATAAATCAGTGGCACATAAAGGACTAAGTAAACCTCAAGTTTATATCGGAATAAGGAAATGCTTTACAGTAAGTGAAACATATGAAAAACCTGGGGACTCTTAGTGTACAGTATTTTGATCAAAGATTGTATTAAGCTCACCTCCCAACACGTCAAGGGGTTTCACAGAGAGGTGGTCCCTACACTAAACATGTTACCTTACTAGGAGTCCATTCAGACTTGCCACCTCCCCAGCAGTGATAGGAACTTGCAATTGAGTTAACCTGCCATGTTACCTTACTTGGAATGGGACTCCTATTAAGGTAACATGTTTTAGTGAAGGGACTAACATGCTTTGGGAACCCCTTGACGTGTTGGGAGGTGAGCTTAATACAAATCTTGATCCAATACTGTAATCTAGAGTACCAGGTCTTTTCATTATTTTCTTAGCTGTAAAGCATTTCCTATATTCCTAATAAACTTAGGTTTACTTAGTCTTTAGTGTGCATGATTTATGTATTGAAAACACTCCTGTTCACACAGGTGCCCTTTTTCTTGGCATTCTTTTTCTCATTTTACTCAAAGTGCTGGAGGGAAATTGTCTTGTTCTTTGTTCTCTGTCCGTGCTCCATACTCCATGTCCTCTGAATAACCTACATCTGGTCAAGTCTTCCTGTACCTCCCTTGTACAATTCATGAGGTATTTTTTTTACCAGCTATTTTGTACATGCAAGTTTTTAGTTGTTTAATTTAGTAAACAATTTTTAAAATAGGATGGAATCACCCCACCTGTCTTTTTTTCTCTTTTTAATTGTATTAAATAGGTTGTCTCAAAAACAGGATTGCTTGCTATGTTCAGGATTCTTGCAAAAACAAGTCATTTTGTGTCAGGATGTGCTCCATTACAGTGTCCTACCTATTCTGCTTTCTGACAGCACCATCACAATTGAGCCACTCTTGTCAATTGTGAAGAACAAATGTCTGTTTGAAACACATTTTTTACAATAGGACTGTAGTCTAGCTGCCTTCACAGTCAAAAGGCCCCAAAAATTAAAAAAATGCCATGAGACACTCTTGGGACAATTGTGAAGAACAAATGTATGATTAGAAACAAAATTTTTTTTTTTTATATCAGGACCTGTAGTATAGCGCATGTCCAGCAAAATGCCACCAAAACATTCAAAACATTGAACTTGAGCACTTTTGAAATTGTGAAGAACCAAATGTCTGTTAGAAACAACATTTTTTAGAAGAGGGACCCGTAGTGTTGCTGCATTTCAAGCAGCTTGTCACGGTTCTTTCCGCGGTCCCCTGCCTTGGGACCGTCGGCCTGTCTTGATGGGGCTCCCTGTGAGGGGTCCCAGCAGCATGTGTGGGCTATGCTATGTACTTGCCTGTCTGTCCAGTCTTGTTGCTTCACTGGTTTCATGTCTGTGCACTGTGCCTCCTAAGGCGTGCGTGCTGCAGTTCCTGCCATTTTATAGTTTCTGTTCTGTGCACCTTCCTCTTCACCCTGACCTATGGCTATAAGAGGAAGTTCTTGTTCTCTACTCTGGTCAGGTATTGCAGTCTGGTTGCTGTGTCCAGCTCGCTCTCATCTGAGCTCCTGTCGCATCTCAGGTATGCGGTTGGAGACTTTAACCCCTGAGATGCTCGGTCCAGTGTCTTTGTCATCTGAGCTCCTGGCCGTCGTCCGTTGTGTCTCGTGTTCCTGAAATCTGCCGTGTCTCCTGACCTGTATGTGCTCTCCCTGGTCCTGCCGTGTTCCTGGTCTGTACCTGATGTGGTTCACCCGTCCAGTTCATGCAGTATCCTGTGGTGCTATGGTACGTTTACCTCCTGTATCTGTCTAACATTTGTGGGGTTTTTTTTTTTTTTTTTCCCTGGTGTTCCTGTACTTCTCCCCGCATGGATTCCTGTTTGTACCACGGCTGTCACCGCAGGTAGTCACGTCAAGGGTAGTGTCCTGGGGTCCAGCAGCCAAGTCCATTCCCGCTTTGCGGCGGGCTCATGGACGAAGAAAAAGGGGCCCCTTAGAATCCTACTCCCCTGGCGTGTCCTACCAGCTACCACCTCGCTGCGGTGTCACAGACGGATCCACAACCGAATGGTCTGCGCGTCGGCGATTCGGCGTAGTCTGTTCAGCGCCGCACCCGTTACAAGCATGACCCAAAAATTATAAAAAATGCCTTCTCAGCCACTGTTAAAAAATGTGAGGGAGGAAATGCCACTCAAAAGCCACTTTTCTGTTCAAAGGACCATGCTTATTGCTGTATCTCACAGCAATACATGACACCCAAAAAAATTATAAATATGACTTCTCTGCCACTATTATACAAAATTGTGGATGGATGAAATGCCATTAAAGCCACATTTCTGTTCCTAAGGGCCATAATTATAGTGTACTCTCACAGCAACAGAACCTCAAAACCAATTGACACGCGATAACTTCTTAAAGATAAAAGTGAGTAAATGGGATTATCGTGTTGTCTTGAATAGTTTTAAGCGAATTACGTTGGCCATCGACATTCGGTCGTGGTCGATAGTCAACCATCATCGAAAGGATAGTCGATGGTCGATGGTAGATTATGATCGATGTCATTAAAGTCTATGGGAGGAGCAAACAACACCTTACATTCTTACACCAAACAGGGCTGGAGAGCTGGAATTAAAAATCCACAAACAGTCAAATGGATACGTGCTACATCTTAGGCAAAACACACTTAGGTTATAAAAGGCCACAGAAAAAAAAATCACAGACCATTCAACTATCCTGTCTTGTACCACAGGATGACCTTTACATTGGGCCATTCATCCCACAATTCAAAATTGCCAGAAGGCAGTTGATTTGAACCATCCATTTACTTGAACTGGACATTGAATATCCCTGTCCTGGACGCAGCATGAGCCCCAAACCTGCATGACCGCCACATTTAAAAAAGTGCTGAAAAGAGTCTTTCAACCACAATTGTAGTTGAACAGGACATTGACTATACCTGTCCTGGCCCCAGATGAGCCAAACCTGCTGACCCCAGATTAAAAAGTGCGGAAAAAGGAGTCTTTAAACCACAAATTAGTTTCATTGGGACATTGACTATCCCTGCCCTGGGCCACATCATGAGCCCCGAAAACTGCATGACCAGATTAAAAGTGCCGGAAAAAGGAGTCTTTCAACCATCATTTTAGTTGAACTGGACAATTGACTATACCTGTCCTGGCCACAGCAATGAGCCCAAACCTGCATGACCCCCAACATTTAAAAAAAATGGTCTTTCAAAGGGAGCTTTCTCAACCACATTTTAGTTTAACTGGACATTGGACTATCCTGTCTTGGCCACAGCATGAGCCCCAAACCTGCATGTACCACAGATTATAAGTGCGGAAAAAGGAGTCTTTCAACCACATTTTTCGTTTTTACTGGTACATTGACTATACCTGTCCTGGACCGCACGTATTGACCATTAAAACCTGTCTGACCCACAGATTTAAAAAGTTGCGGGAAAAGGGTCTGTCAACCATCCCATTTTAGTTTCACGGGGCACTAACTATATCTGTACTGTACCGCAGAATGACCATTAACCTGTCTGACCACAGATTAAAAGTGCCGGAAATAGGAGTCTTTCAACCACCATTTTTCGTGAACTTGGACATTGACTAGAACTGTCCTGGACCGCAGTTTGACCATTAAAAACCTGTCTGACACCCAGAATTAAAAAGTGCCGAAAAGGAGTTCCTTTCAACCACACCATTTTAGTTGAATGGACATTGACTATACCTGTCCTGTGCCACAGCATGACCCGGGCCTGAGTTACAGTGGGTGCGTGAGAGACCAGGCTGGCGTCCGTCATCTATTATAACGCAGGTTAAACATGCCCTGATGACGCCAAGCAACGAATCTGTCGTGCTGAAGCAGAGTGTGGAAGCGGAAGTGTGAGTATCTCCAGCCTTCCTCAGTACCAGTCAAGTCTGGGTAGCGCTTGCCCTCCGTTTTGAGTGCGGACAATTGAGCTTCACTTGGTAATACTGGCGGTTAACGCTCCTGTACACCCAAGTGCCCCTTTTTTTGGCATCTCTTTTTCTCATTTTACTTCAAACGTGCTGAAGGAAATGGTCTCTGTACTTTGTTCTGTGTACGTGCTCATACTCCATGTCTCTGAATAACCTACATCTGGTCAAGTTTTCTGTACTCCATTGTTCAATTCAGAGGAATTTGTTTAACAGCTATTTTGTACAGGCAAGTTTTTTAGTAGTTTAATTCTAGAATACACATTTTTAAAAATAGGATGGGAAATCCCACCATGTTCTTTGTTCTCTTTTTTGTTAATTATATTAAATGGGTTGTCTCAATACAGGATTGATAGCTATGTAAAAGATTTGCTAAAACAAGTCTATTTTGCAATATGTGTCCTTAACAGGTGTCCTACCATATTCCGTTTTCTACCCCAGCACCATCACCATTGAGCACTCTTGACAATTGTGGAGACAAATGTCTGTTAGAAACAACATTTTTTATATAGGACCTGTAGTATAGTGCATGTCACAGCAAATGCCCAAAAATTCAAAACCTGACCCATGAGCCACATTTGGACAATTGTGAAGAACAAAATGTCTGTTAGAAAAACAACATTTTTTTATAATAGGACCTGTAAGTATTGCTGCATGACACAACGCAAAATGCCACCAAAATTCCAAAGCACTGTACCCTTGAGACACTTTGGACAACTGTGAAGAACAAATGGTCTGTTAGAAACAAATCTATTTATTTAGGACTGTAGTATTGCTGCATTTCAAAGCCGCATGACCCAAAAAATTATAAAAATGACTTCTCAGACACTGTTAAAAATTTCGAGGGAGAAATGACCCACTTAGAAGCCACATTTCTGTTCCAATGGACCATGATTATAGCATTATCTATCACAGCAAACATGACCCCAAAAATACTTATTAAAATATGACTTCTCAGCCACTTAAAAATTGTGACGGCAACATTGACCCCAAACCATTGACAATCGAAAAAATTCTAAAGATGAAAGTGAGTAAATGGATATGGTTTTGTCATGAATCCTTGGTGTCTTTTACATTCTCCTCAAAGCTAAAACAGCAAAATGAACTGTTGGGAACTGAAGAACTAAAAATTGCAGTAAGAAATGATCACATTTAAAAATATAAGTTTTCAGAGGACCATTCAGTTTGATGAGGAATGTGAAGTAACCTCAGCAAACTAATCGGTGACCTCGGCAATTGGAGCCACCACATCATCTAGGTTCCTGGCTGATTATTCTTGATGAAAGTCAAACGATCCACATTCATTCTTTGGCAAAGCCGGATGCGTTTTGTCTGTAATAGATCCTCACTGTGCTGAAGGTCCCGACTCAGATATGAGCTGGCTGCTGGGCAGGACAAACTCACTTCTATGGCGTGGCGAGCCAGGCTCGGGCATTCGTCCTCATTTTGGATTACCAGAACGTCTATTGGGGTCCATGAAATACATACAAAAACATCGGTGTTGAGATACGCAGATAGCTCGTGACCAAGATTCTTAAAGCTGGTCTCTGGGTGTTGTATGTGTCCCTGCATTGCATGAGTTGGTGAGGTGGTAATTAAAGATTGCATGGTCACCCATTAGGCCTTCTGCCACCTTGCCTGCTGCTGCCGCTACGGCTACTTGGCAACTCTACTACTGTCACGTCCGCTGAACGTTGTTCCACCGTGACATTTGAAGAACGTGAAGCAGACGCAACAGATGTCTCCAGTTGATCAATCAGCAAGGTCAACCATTTCTGCATTTTACTCTCTATTTGGGTGGGTGGAAGGAAAGTGCTGAGTTTTGTTTTGTACCGGGGATCCAGGAGGGTGGCCACCCAGTAACTGTTGTTCATTTTGATGGCCTTAATGCGAGGATCATGTTGGAGGAAATGGAGCATCCAAGCACTCATGTGAGAGATGGAGCCTTGATTTCCCAAGCCTCTGGGTCAAGGGGCACTAGCAAACTGATCTTCCTTATCTTCCTCCTCCGCCTCAAATTCGCGCCAACCTCTTTCCAAGGCAGGGACGTCGGTAACATCGGTGTCTAGGAATACCACCTCCTCCTCCTCCTCCTCCTCCGCTGCCTCCGGCACAGCTTCAACACAGCCCTGACTTGCCTGAGATGATGCACCCTGAGAGCTGATGCGCCACCTTGCACTAGCTCTGGACCCCGAACCACTGCCTAATGAAGACCGATGAAATTGTGAAACTGTCGGGTCTTGTGGATTTGACGGAGAGAAAGGCTCCGTGTCCGCATCTGTGTCCGTCTCCTCCTCCGTCGCTGGCGGGACCTGTTGTTTCAGAGTGTCCAACGATCGTTCCAGAACTAAGATCACCACAATGCTCATGCTGACAAGGGCATTGTCCACACTGACCATTTTGGTGGCTTCTTCAAAACTGGCAAGGATGGTGCAGAGCTCTTTCACCTGCCTCCACTCTCGGTGGCTCAACACCCCGAGGTCCGCACCGCTGCTTGTCAGGCCATGTGTCACTTCGTACTGCGTAATGGCATTGCGCTGCTGCCACAATCGCTGGAGCATGTGGAGGGTGGAATTCCAGCGTGTTGCCACGTCAACAATGAGACGGTTGACGGGGAGGCCGAGCTGACGCTGCAACGCAGCCAGGCGGGACGAAGCAGGGTGCGAACGGCGGAAGTGCGAACTCAGACCTCGAGCCTTCTTCCGCAGGCAGTCCAAACTCGGGTCGCTCTTTAGACATTTCTGGACGACCAGGTTCATTACATGTGCCAGGCAAGGGATGTGCTCCAGCCTACGATCTTAAGGGCGGCCAGCAGATTTCGCCGTTATCGCATACCACCTGCCTGGCACAAGGTTCTTGTCACCCAGCCAGCGCTCGGTCTCGTTGCGGAGAGCCGTCCACAGCTCCTGACTGTGTGGGGACGGTCTCCAAGACACATTAATTTCAAAGAGGCTTGGTTTCTCTGGGCACGAAGATGCCACCAGAGGGACCTTGGGGGAAAGAGCCCTGCACCATCCCTGCGGTTTTGAAGAGCGTGCGCCGAGCCTGGAGCCACGACCCCCCCCAGAGTCCACCCGCTCACCCAGGAGCTGTCACAGAGATTAGGGGCCTTTGCCGTGCTTACTACCCATGTGCGGGGGTCGTGGATTTTTCCGCCACGATGCAGAAAACCCGGCTTGTTTTTTTAGATGACACGTGGTTGGCCAGGGGGGGGACCTTTTCTGGCAAAAAAAATGCCTGCTCGCTTGGTTTGGGGGGGCCCAGGCGGAGGGCCATTGTGGCGGCCCATCGTGTCAAAGGGAAAGACAACATTTTCCAAAGGAAAAAAGCCTGGCAATCCCACATTCAGGTTTTTGGGGGGGGGTTTTGGGTTTGGTTTTTTTCTGCCCCCAAAACCCCTGGTAACAAAGGCTGGTGCTAGATGGTGCGTCGGCGTGGGTCGCAAAATGGCGGGGGGGGTGGGGGGGCTCTGGGGTTGGGGGGGTACTGGGCGACGTGGAGGTGGCGGAGGGGTCCCTGACTTCAAAGGGGGAAGGGGGAGGGGGGAAGTTTGGGGGGCGGGGAGGGGGGGTGGGCGGGGTTTTAAAGGGGGGGGGGCCCGGGGGGGTTTTTTGGAAGTTGGTTTCCCCCCTTTTCAAACCTGCATTTTGATTGGAATTTTGGGGGGTTTAAACCCATTAAGGTTTTCCCCTCACTTATGCATTTCGGAAAAGGGGGCATATGACATCAGGGGTGAATCAGAGGCTTCCCAAAAGAAGGCCCGGGCTTGAGAGGTCCTGGCCTTTTTGCGGCGATAAGGAGGAGGGGGGTTTTTGCACTGCGGGTGGCGGAATTCATTACGGACTTCTGGCCCGCCCTCTCCTTTTTGAGGCGGGGCCTATTGACAATCCCCCTCGTCTTCCTCCTGTCCACTGATGAAGGCTGAAGCAAATTCGGGAAAGAGAGATGGATCCGCAATGTCGTAATAATCATCAACACAAGTGTTTTGGGTCGCCCTGACTTTCTGCATCCGAAGCTGGGGCTACAAGCGGGGGCCTGCAAGGTGTTGCCGACCGCCCGGGATTTTTGCCGATTGCCCGGCTTTTTTTTTCCCCTCTGATGGCATCGTAACTGGGCGGGCCTAAATCATCCTCTTTATCTTTTAACATGGGCCCTTTTGACCCCAACCGCATTTTGTCATCAAAGAGGCTTCAGACAAGGGATTATCCACTGGTGGGTACACAATTGACATTTGGGCTGCTTCATGTTGGAGGATTATCTGCTGATGACGAAAATTTTTGGCCGTGACTGGGGGCGAGGGGGTAAGATGCTGGATGCAGGGGTTTCTTAACCCTGAAGGGGGCAGATTGGGGACGGTTCGTTATGAATTCCAGGGGCCCCGACCCAGAAGACAGGGCCCACGTCTGCAAATGTTGATGGGTTTTGGCCCCGGAAAGGGGGGGGCCCCCCCTTGGCCCCACCCCAGGTCCCCCCTTTTGTGGGTTTAACCGCTTTTCCCCAGTAAAAATAAAAATTTGGGGGGGTATGGTGTTTGGGTTTTCTTTTAAAAACCGCAAATAAAACCCTTTTTAAAACCTTAATCCAAAAATTTCTGGATTCAAATTTAATGCAAGGGGCTCTATCAACAAATGGACTGGGCCAAAAATGCAAAAAAAACGTATTGTTAGTTTTGTTTAAAAAAAGGTATTTTTTGCATCTTTCAATTCACCGGTGGTGACTATAAAAAATTTCTGTTTAGTTTCGTGCAAGCTGCGTCAAAGAACAAAGCTTGTGCGCCAAAGTCAAAAAAAACGTATTGTTTTTTTTCGTTTAATTTTACGGGGATTTTTTGCCCTTTTTAAATTTACCTGTGGGACATAAAATTGCTTTTTGATTTTTGGCAAAGGGTTCAATGAACAAAGCTGTAGTGCGCCAAAGTAAAAAAACGTTTCTGAAAGTATCGGTTAAAAAAGTTTTTTTGCACCTTTTCAACACCTATGGTGCTATAAAAATTGCTGTTTTCAATTTTTGTGCAAGCTGCTCAAAAGAACAAAAATTGTAGTGGCCAAGTCAAAAAACACGTATTGGGTTTGTTTTCGTATAATACCGGGGATTTTTTGCACCTTTCAAACACCTGTGGTGACTACAAAAATTGCTTTTTTCTGATTTAATGCAAGGTGGTATATGAAAAATGGTGGGAAAGGGGAAAATTTAAAATGAACACCTATCTGAAAAAGTTACTGATAATAAAATGGGGTTTTTTCACCTAACACAAGAACCTGCAGTTACTATAAAAGTGTTTATCCTAATATAAGTTCAGGCTGCCCCAAAATCCAGAAATATTTCAATGCAAACTGTTAATAATAAAGATATTGCGTGCAATGTCTACACAATCTTGGGAAATTATCCGTGTTTTTTTTTGAGCTTGCTGTGTTTTTCCCGCGGGGCCCCCCCCCATCCCCTCCGTGACCAGTGGTAGATCCCCTTTAAAAACTCTACCCAAAAAGATAAAATCTTCAAATCTCTAATCTAACTAAATTGTAAGGATCACAGCTAATAGTAGAGGTTTCTCTGTGCAGAAATAGAATAATTTCGCTGAGCTTTTTGGCCACAGGCAGACCGCACGTCCTACTCCTATGAGACGCTGAGAGACACTGAGGCTGAACAGGAAACGCTGTTCTATGTAAAACGAGGTCATGTGATTTTTCCAGCCAATCGCAACCATACACATCTCAGTCATGACGTCGCACACACATCTCACCCTGCTATATTCTGTAATCTGATTTGCTGGCCGCCAAAATTACAGGAAGCGCCGAAAATGGTGCGATCTTAATAGATGATGCACAGATTTTAGCCTTAATTATCGCATGATCTAAAAATTTCGAACACCAATAAAAACCTTGCCGATTTCAACTTTGTCGATAATAATCGCTCAACACTAGTCCTGGACCTTTTTGACGGCGATAAGCGAGAGCGGTGTTTCCGTGGCTAGTGGAATAATCTCAGCGGACTTGTGCGACCGCCCTCTCCCTTTTTGAGGTGGGACTGACACTACCCCATCGTCTTCCTCCTTGTCCAGTGATGAAGCGCTCGCAAGCAAATTCTGCTGAAAAGACCATGTTGGATCCGCAATGTCGTCATCATCATCATCAACACAGGTGACTTCCTAGTCCTGACATTCTACATCCTGGAGCTGCGGGCTACAACGCGACAGGCACTATAAGACATTGCCGACCGCCTGGCATTTTTGCCGATTGACAAGCTTCCTTCTCTTCCTCTGATGGCATCAGCGATTGGGCGTCAGAGCAGACAAAATCATCTTTTTTGGCCTTGATCGTTTGAAATGCCTTCTGACCCCAACCGCATTTTGTCATCACAGAGGTCTTCAGAAAATGGATTATCCAAAGTGGTGGGTACACGAGTTGACATTTGGGCTGCCTTCGCTTCATGTTGGACGGATGCTAACGATGATGATGATGACATTTGTGGCCGTGACTGGGAGGACGAGGAGGTAAGACTGCTGGATGAGGTTGCATTAACCCCTGAAGAACAGATTGGCGACGCTGTTCGTTACTGAGATTCACAGGGCAACCACCCAGCGATGACAGGCCTGATGGTCCTGGAACCGACGATCCACTGGCTTGCGTGTTGTCGCCAGCACTGGAAGGAGCACCTTCTCTCGTACCTCTACCTCCATGTCCCACCCCCCTCTTTGCTCGCTTACCACCTGCATTTCGCTCCATGTTCAGAAAGATAAAAATTTAAAAAGGTAAGGAAGAGTTTTTGAAAGTCTCTTATTGAAAGATGGCAAATCACAGCTATTCTTAAATCCCTCTAATTACCAACAGCCAACTAGGATTAGAAACAGAATTGTTTCTATCGAAGATCTGTGAAATGCGGTCTGGTGGAAGAACCTTAAGACAAAATTAACAGTGTTCTTCCTTCAGTCCCAGGGATTTACAACTGCCCAGTAGGACTAGGAATTGATAGTTTTCAATAAACTATCATACAAGTGCGCTATCTGCGCCAAACTGAGATTCACCGAAGGCAATAAAACAATTAAAAAGTTACACGGATGAGAAATTGCGTTTTTTGCAGCAATGACATACGAGAACAGTTACTAGAAAATTTCTGTATCCAAATTTAAATACAAGGTGGCTCTTTAAACAAAACTGGGCCGCACCAATACAGCTATTTAAAAGTTATACTGATAACAAAAGGTGGTTTTTGCACCAATGAAATACACCAACATTTGCTAGAAAATTTCTTTATCCAAATTTAAGTACAAGGTGGCTCTTTTAAATAGCTGTATTGCACTTTGGTGCGGTCCAGTTTTGTTCAAAGTTAGACTGATAATAAAAGGTGGTTTTTGCACCAATGAAATACACCAACAGTTACTAGAAAATTTCTGTATCCTAATTTAAGTACAAGATGGCTCTTTGAACAAAACTGGGATGCACAAAATAAAAGGTACAATTTCACCTCAGGTGCGAGGTGTGCTGGCCAAAAAGTGGTAAAAAAAATGCCAATTCAATGCAGGTTCAAAGCAGAGTATGGGCTGCACAATATACACCCTCCTTTCCAAAGCCTGTCTGTCCGTCCGCCCCCATCCCTCTGCGGCTGGACAGCACTAGATGCTTCTTAAAAAGTCTCTGTCTAACTAAATAAGAACTGAAATTCTCTAATTTACCTATATTCTAATGTTCACAGCTAAAGGCATAGTTGTATGTATGAATCATGAGAAGAACTGTGTCTCTGAGCTGAGCTGTATTGAGAGACACGCAGCACACGTCTTGCTCTAGTGATAGACACTGAAAGACTGATACTGAACAGGAAACGCTGTTCTATGCAAAACGAGGTCATGTGATTTTTCCAGCCAATGACAGTCATGACGATGCACACCCAGCTCACCCGGCTCTATGCTCTAAGCTGATTTGTTGGCCACCAAAATGACAGGAAGCGCCGAAAATGGCACGATAGTAATAGATTATCTGCAGATTGTCACCTAAAATATCGCGTGATCGGAAATTTCGATCAGCCTAAAAATCGTGCCGATTTCAACTTTGTCGATTATAATCGCTCATCCCTAGTTATTACCTATATGAATACATTTTTCAATATAATTCCACAAAGTATATTTAAAGTCCTCTCATCATAATACATCATAATAATAGCTGCTCTCTGTCTATGTCCTTTAGTGCTGCCCTCAATAAGGGGAAATAGGTCTTTTTAAAATTAAATGTTTTTGCTCTCCCGCTCTATGATTCGTTTTAAACTAAACTGGAAAAACAATTAGATTGTGGTCACTGTTACCAAGGTTTTCAGAAACAGTGACCACTCCAACAAGTTCTGCTTTGTTAGAAATGACCAGATCCAACAGAGCATCACTTCTAGTGGGATCCTCCACAAACTGGCCCACAAACTTATTGTAAGGGTATGTTCACACATCTTGCGGCTAATACCTGTGCGTGCCACAAGACGCCATGTGTTTAGAAGAACGTGCTGTGCGTTTTTCTAAAGCACGGGGGTCAGCCCTTTTCACTTTCGTTATCAATATGCGGCTCTATGAGAGCTATGATTTCCATATATTTAGGGCGTATTTCGGGGTGCATTGCAGCGCAATTATGCCCAGAATTATGCTCTGAAATAAGCCGTGTGAACCTACCCTAACAGGTTAAGGACCTTCCTCCCCTTTGTCAATATCTGGGTAATTGAAGTCACCCATTACCACCAATGTACTCAACTGTGCTGCCCAACCCATTTGTTTATGCAGCTGATTCTCTGTCTCCTCATTGATGTTGGGGGGTCTATAGATTACACCAAAAATATTTTCCTATGTGTTACTCTTGTATTTCCACCGACAAGGTTTCCACATGTTCACCATCTCCACGCACTATTGCCTCTTTCACACTTGCTTTCATATCACTCCTTACATACAGACACACTCTTCCTCCCTTCTTGTTTGCCCTGTCCTTCCTAAATAGAGTAAAACCCTGAAGGTTAACAGCCCAATCATGTGAGGAGTCCAGGCATGTCTTAGCAACACCACCACATATATCTGTTCCCCTACAACTAGCACCTCAAGCTCTCCCATTTCGCTTGCTTGACTTCTGGCATTTGTGAAAAGACTATAGATTCCCTTCCAGTTTTGCACATACAATAGATGCCATGG
Source organism: Phyllomedusa bahiana (assembly GCA_025379985.1). NCBI lineage: Eukaryota > Metazoa > Chordata > Amphibia > Anura > Hylidae > Phyllomedusa > Phyllomedusa bahiana. The sequence goes on from JAODAL010005101.1 coordinate 131,143, forward strand.
GTTTACATGAGATATTGTGGACAGCTATATCTTCAATGCTGTTTTGTAACACATGGATCTCCTCATCCACTGGTCTAGTCCACCCTCCACAGCCTACTTCTCCACTCGCTTATATAGTCTGTCTCCTCTCTATCCTATCTACCCATGCATTTTCTAGATTGTCCCCCTCCTCATCCTTATTTAAACACTCCTTCACCCCTTCTAGAATACTCTCCCCCAGCAAGGCAGACCCCCTTCCATTCAGGTGCAATTTTTCTGTATAAAACAGATTGTGCCCCAATGAAAAATCATCCCAGTGCTCTAAGAGCTGAAACCCTTCTGTCCTACACCAAGACTTCAGCCATGCATTTAATTTCCTGAGCTCCTGCTGTCTTTCCTGTGTTGCACATGGTACAGGCAGTATTCCAGAGAACACAACCTTGGAGATCCTTCCCTTCAGCTTGGAACCTAGTTCTTTAAAATTATTCTTAAGGATCCTCCACCTACCGTGTATTCTATCATTGGTTCCAACATGGACCACGACAGCTGGGTCATCGGCAGTGATTTATCCACCCGGTCCACAACATGCCAAACCCTGGCACCGGGGAGACCGCAAACCATTTGGTTGAGGCGATCCTGGTGGCAAATTATTCTATCCGTCTTCCTGATTATAGAATCCCCTACAACTACTAACTGTCTTTTCCTACCTGCATTCCCATCCCCCCAACTACTATTTGGGCTATTTTCCTGGCTGCAAGGAAGAGCAGTGTCCACTATAGTTACCATTTCTGAGACTAGCATTTTCGCCCAATTTGACAATTTTGCTAGGAAGCTTAGGAACAGAACCCCTAGAACTTGCTCTTACTTCATTAAGCCAGCTACATTGCTTGTCCTGCTGATCTATTACTCCTCCCCCCAACATTTAGCCCACTAAGTGTTTGCTCAGTGAGAAGCAAACTCCTCTCATAATTGTCAATCACTCTCAGTGTTGCATTCTGCTCCTCAGGATCTATAATGCGAGCTTCTAGAGATGCATCATGCTCACATCTATCACAGTGGTATTCAGTGGAATTTTTTGGAAGGATAAAGAATTATATGTGAAGTGGCTTGGATTAACCACAAAGAGAATAATTTTCCACTGTGCTGTATAACTAAAAAAAATTACAAACTGGACTTTTATTAAATCTCTGTACAGACATTGGATAATGGGTAACCCATGAGCTAACAGCTCAGACTACCCAATCAATATATATATTTGTCCCTGCTTGTTTTCAAGAGGACAGATTTAAGTGGCTTTTGGACACCTCTAGAGACTATTATCTTTGTCGGAGACAATGGGCGACATGTATGAACGTTGGCGCTGACAGACCAGTTCTAAATATCTTTAAGGCACTGTAGAATGCGCCAGAATATGTGAATCTGTTCTTCTGCAGGTCATACATACAGGCGCAGTGTAGTGCCAATTCGAGAAGTCTGGCTCAGGCAGACCACCTTTAACCTGGTCTCGCTGTTCTAATTATTCTACACCTAGATTTGGCATCAAAGAATCATAGATGTGACTATGATTCTATGAATGTGATGCGACTCGCCCCCAGAAAGCCCCTAATCTTTGGCCCACTAAAAATTTATTGTGCGCATTACAAAGGCACTTATTGCAGTAAGTTTGGTGGGCCCGGGTTCTACATTCTTTTTGCTCAAAGAAGCCGAAAACGGGCATCCCATTCAACATGTTCCCAAAAATGGGTTCAGATAGGTGAAAACCTGGAACCTCATACATACATGGTCTCTCTCAGAGCAAGAGTAGCTTTCCGCTATGTTCATAGAGAATCCAGAATGGCAGACCTCATTTTGTGCTGCACATCTCCCCTAATAGGGAGTTCTGTTGAGGAACCCCTTTCATGTGTTCCAGGTCAAAATATGTAAAAAAGCTGTAGTTACTTTAAGACTCCCCCATTAATTGACCTTATTGGTTTAATGTAATGTGACTGCCATAAAAAACTTGGTGCTGTTATCTCCATTTAAAAGCTTCGACGGCTATAATCGAAAGTTCAACTGTCTGCTGTCCCTATATATTTGATATAAATGCCTAGCTTTTCAGGGTGAATAGAGATGAAAGGAAACTCATTATGAAGAATTGATTAGAAAAGAATTCTCAAACTGAAGTATTGTTCTGTTGTAGTTTTATAGCTTGTAGATCACCCCTGTTTTTTTTGCCGTGTGCCTACATGAGGGCTTTTGGCAAAACTTTATTATCTTTTTTAAAACATTGTATACAATAGTACGCCCCAAATCGGAAACATTGTAGTTTTCAAAGGTTATGTATCCGGGTGATTCCCAGAATACATTGGAAAGGATGTGTTGCCACTGTCTCACAGTAGAGGATATGTCATAGAGATTCACAGCAGATGAAGCAGACAGAGTGGAGCCAATGATTAGCACATTTACAAACCAAAGTGTTACTTGCTAATCTAGTCACATCTAAGACATTAGATCTCATTGCACATATTATCTATCCCTTTGATGGCCAATTAGATGGCAAACAGTCCTAAAGACAGATAGTATTTACCTCCCTGACTGTTTGCCCCTTTTCTGAATACAGGGAGCAGACATGGGACATGTGTTTAACTCAGCTAAAGATTGGCCTTAGAGATAAAGGTGGGATGTGAACATCAGACCACAAAGTAAAGTTGGTCTAACAACACTGTGTCACCTTATCAATTAATTTATTGACTTCAGCATTTGCAGTTGTGAATGAGACAATGTTGGAGCCAATAACCTGCTGTGTCCTCACAGTCTTCAGAGGGAATATGAATTTACATACAAAACAAAGCAAAGCAGCTTGTTGTTATATGTTGGGGCATGTAATTCCTCCAAAAACTGTAGTATTGTGGGAGTAAAATAAACAATAATGCAGGCTCCAGCCCTATAAATACAATAATGTTATCACGCTACAGAGAGGAACCAGTTTTAAAGGGGTTGTCCACTTTATGACATGTCCATATTATAATATATTATGAATGTTATAGACTGAAATAACTTTATTAATAATAATTATTCCTAAAGCTTTTAAATGCATAGATCATGTGGAAGCATCTAGAAAATTGTTATATAGATGGTATATTATTAATGTGCGTCTCGTGAAAATGTTTCCTACTCATTCTAATTGTTGTTGATACAGTTCAGAAGTTGGCTCTCTATTATATGATGATAATGTCTATCCTTGGAGATACAAGAGACTGGACTTGAGGACTTGACTGTATTTGATGCCTATTTGCCATATTCTCTATGCAGCTAGATCACATTTAGCCAGAAGTTGGAAAAGCCCCCTCATCTCTCCCCTCCCTGAAATTCAAAATGTTATTCAATACAATTTCCTAATGGAAGAGCAAGTGTCAGGCCATTTAAATACCTCCCATTTTTATTTTTGGAAAAGTGGAAACAATGTTGGACAAAAAATAAATAATGCATCATCTCTATTGCAAATCTGCTGAAACATTCCCTTTCCCTAAACTTCTTGATGAACATCTGTTTGCATTAAGTTTTGCATAGTTGTTTTCGCTATATTTCTTTTACAGTAACCTGTTCTTATACGCCAATTTCCCCGGAGGTCACAAATGATTCAATTTCACAGAAAGTAGATTTATTTGCATTTTTCCACTTTTATACATGTATTTACTATAAAAAAATTAATTTTTGTATATGTTTTTGATTTGTAGCTCTGCATCAATGTATGGGAATCTGCATGCCGACTTCTGATTTTGACACTGTCTTAATAGTATGTTCATATATTTTCAAAAATCTCAATAGAAATATGTTTATAAAAAATAAAAATTATTCCTTTTCAGTTTTCTTGTGACCCTATTACAAAAATAAAATCCGAAGTTCACTGATGACCCATGTTTAGTCTATACAGTTACAATGGGAGCCATTACTATGGACAGGAATGTGGGCTGCAACATTTTTTTCTTATTTCTGTCTTTATATGTTGGGGTATGTTGTTCCTCCGAACTTTGTAGCATTTTGGAAATAAAATAAATAATAATGATGTTCATGGCTCTTTATAGACATTAGGAGGCTCTTAGGGTTTCTTCAGATTCAGTGACCTTTTCCATATTTTGATTTATCCAAAATATGAGGATAGATGTGCTAAGTTGAGCTGGATATCTTCAGCCAATTACCTACAACCTCTTTCACCCCCTCCTCCTCTTCCAGGTAAGCTAAAACTACCTCTGCCAAGTGAAATTCTGCTCCCTCTTGCATAGGCCAAAATATGATCAATCAAAAATTCAGTGGATGGGAATCTAGTCAATTGACCAGATAAGTTCACAGCTATACACGATTTTCCCACCAATGCAAATGTGTTTGTAATGTGGGAAAGATCTAATCACAGGTCTGCTTTCCAAATGCGGATCCAATCAAAAAAGCACTTCTGGTGAAGTAAAACTGCATGTGCATGGCTTGTTAAGCTCTACCTTGTTAAAACGATTTACATTTTGACTCATCATGATTAACTGTGTGATCAAATGATTGAAGTCAACATAAGAAAAAATGATCCAGCTTGAAATGTTGGTGCCTATCGATTGTCTTCATGTTTTCTGTTACCCATGTGAGCATATCATTGGGATATATTGAGTTATTTTTTGAACTCTTTGAGTAAAAAATACTTTGAAAAAAGTTTATAAAATTAGAATTTTTATTCGCTGGTTTGTATAAAGGGAAAGGATAATAAGTCCCTTTTTCAATGAAAAAAAGGGTCTTTAAAAGTAAAAATTTTATGTTCTGTAATGTAAATTTTAATGTCTCAAAAAAAAAAATTTAAAATACCTGGGTGCAGATTTGGGGTTTTTTTGATGGGAAAAGGAGTTGTAAGGGTGGTTCCAACAGCAGGTTAAAATACCGTCAATTCTGATTTAAAAAAATCGGCCAATATGTTTCATCATGTAATGGTTTTGGGAGTGGGCTGTCCCCAGTTTCCGGTTCCCCGTCTCCCTCAACCACTGCTTTTCATTTTTTCCCCCCTGAAAAAACCCGCGGAAGAATGAAAAATAAAATTTAATTTTTCTTCGCCAGTGGTGTGAAAAAAAACGACCAGTGGAAAAACCATGCAGGGGGGACTACTGCACGGATTTTTTTTTAAGTCAATGAAAAAGGTTGACAATCATTTTGCAGACGGTTTTTATATCCAAAAACCGACTATAAAACCAACTGAAAACCAGTGCCGAGGGGACAAGCCCTTATGCAGACCCATGGATTATATAGTAAACTAATTAAGAGGAGCATTTATAGGGCAATTTGGGGGGAGAGGGGTAAAAGGGCGGATGTTAATCATTATAATTTGGGGCTGTCTACACGCATGGTTTTGGTTGCATTTTCAGTGGATTCGTATTAAAAACCCCGCAAAATCCAATGAACCGTACCTGTAGGACTGCAATACAAAATCCGAGCTTTAGTCTACACAGCACAGATTTTCTATTATTGAATTTATGAACCACCGGCCTCCTCAAAATATGCTCAATCTCCCAGCGGATTCCAGTACACTTCTGTAATGGGCCGGGCCATATAAGAAAACCGGTAGCGGTTATTGCGCAAACCCGCGCCAAAAACCGTCGTATGTTAAAATGCTGTCGGATTTTAAACCATGTAGACGTGGTATTATAATAATTCATGAAGCTGTTTATTCTTTTAATTGTAGGCAGCACATCCCCTGTTTAGATGTAGAGATTTGCTATTGAGAATCAATACTTTTTGATGCATTTGCTTGTTTGTTACCTAAACACTGGGCCTTTTACATGTGGCACCGATCAGGATTTAGAAATTCTATAAACATTTGCTTAATCAGCCTGTGTAAAAGGTCTTTACTTTTCAACTAAATCAGTTGATTCACATTTGTGGCCTTGTGTAGGCTTTAGATGCTCTTGACTTATTAGCTATTGTCTTCAGTTTTGACTAAATGTAGGATTAAATGTTTTTTAAACACTATTTTATATGGTATGAAAGAGTAGATTGCTTATCGAGTAATCTCCTTGGTTCTTTGTCCCCATGTACAGTTGAAGGAAGGATTGGCCATATATTGAGATTCCCAGATATTAATTTTAATGATAGAAACCATTGCTTATTAGAACTGGAGACAGTAGAAGGTGCCTAGAGCCTAAATAGTTTAGCACTTCAAGAAGAAAGCACTGATACAAACAGTCATCAATTTCCTTATCAGTCATATTTAAATGGCTCCATTCAGCCAGAAAATTGGTGCTTTTCTAAAGAGCCATCAAGTGTATGCCCTTGTCCTCATCGCAGCTGGAAGACAATGTAAAGTCAAATAGGACAAGGTGAGAGTTTCCCATTAGGAGACCCTTTGATCAACAGCACAAATCCCTTTTTTAGTTCATTGGGTGTGTAATAGACTTGTTTGTCCTGGGGCCCTATATGGTTAGTTTTAACTTGGTCCCCCTTGAAAAAAAACTGATAATTTATTTTAAAAAAAACCCGTTAATAATTCTCTTTAAAATGTTTTAATTTGCCCTTATAAAAGGGGATTGCACATTTTTAAAAATAGCAATCTTTGCAGAAATTTCAAAAACTGTATAAAGAAATTAAAAACATAGGATATGTTCTATTACAAAAAGGGCGGATAAATTGGAGGCCTTGGCAGAGAAGTGCAGATGAGGGTTTTACACGGATAAATGCAAAGGGTTTTGCACATAGGGGGAAAAAAATTCTATGATTCTTTTTTAAAAAGAAAAAAGTAGGTAAAAATGCATGGAGAAGGATTGGGAATCCTAGTGGACAATAAACTTAATGGTAGTAGCCGTGTCGGCGAATGCCCAGGTTAAAAAGATTGGGGTGTTTTTTTAAAGGGGGCTAGAAGCATGATGAGAACATTATTTTCCATTAAACAAGTCACTGGTCAGGGCCACAAAATGGAATTTTGTGTTTTAGTTTATGGTAGGGATGGAAATAAATTTGAAAGAAGTGGAATTCTTTTTTGAATTTCAGGAATAATTTGATTCTAAATGAAGGGGAATTTCCCTGGTGATTCGTGGTAAAGGAATCTTTCTTTTTTTTTTAGAATGGCTGCGAGTAATGGCGGGAAACATGTGGCAAAGCCCTAGGGGAGAAAGAAAGGCCCGGCCCTCAACCCATTGTGAGGTTGGGTGGTTTCCGCTGGACCCCCCGAAAAGCGATGGTAGTTAAGCCACCCCGGGGGAACGGAATCAAATTTAGCCCCGGTTTTCCCAGAGCCCCGAAAAAGGGGATGGATTTGCTGCGGCGTGAGGTTTACCGGGGTCGTTCCCCCTGACGTGACTTGCTTGGGGGGTGGGGGCCCCGGGGGAAACGGGTTTGGTCCCAAAATTTCGTAACCCAATGGCGTGTCGGGAACAGGCAGAAGGGTTTCAGGGCGGCGGCGGGGGTTCGTGGTCAGAGAGGGGACAGACGGTCAGGGCCCAGGCGGCAAACAGGAAAGGTTTCAGGAAACTTTTAGCGGAAGGGAAAGGGGTAAAGGGGATAAAGGAAATTACGGACACAAGGCCCACCCCCAAACTTTTCATAAGCCCACAAAAAATCGGGAAAAGGGTTTCCCGGGGGGGGCGGATTCATTTAAAAGGACCAGCCCCCGGCAATAACCCCAATAAGAGGATTGGAGGGCGTCGGGCCCTGGCTTTTTTTTCACCCGGTGGAAAGTGGGGGAAAAAATTTTAAACGAGCAAAGAAAACGACCCCTGGCTTGTCGGGGGATTCAACCCTTTTGGGCAGATTGCAGATAGAAAAGGTTTTTGTGACCCATGTATATCTCGATAGGGGGGAGCCCTTCCAGCAGGGGGACGCCATTTTTGGGGGCCAATTTTATAGCAAGGAGCCCCCGGTCCCCAATGGTGTGTTGCGCTAAACCCTGGGGTGAAGGTCTTGGAAAAGAACCCAAAAGTAGGGCAACTTTCCCGAGGAGGTCTTTTAAAGAAGAACGGCGCGGAAAACCAACTGGGGGGGCGGATTCCCCAAGAAAAACGGGCACTGAGGGTGGGAAAACGAGAGAGAACAGGAGCGGAAGCAAATTTGCGGCTTTTCAGACGTTTTTTCGCCTTTTTGAGCCTCGGGAGGCCGGATTTGGGGTGGGGCACCCCTTTTGGTGAGGGAAACCCAAGGGTGCCACCAGAGATGAGAATGGGGAAATAAAATTGTTATAATATTTGGGCAAAGTTTTAAAAAAACGCTGAAGGGCCCGAAGGGCCCCCCACGGGGACGGGCCCTTGAGGACTGTGAGGTTGGGGGGGTCCATCTAAAGGGCCCTTGATCTGAACGTTGTACCCTAAAAAGGGCGGGTGAGGTGCGTTAAAAACGGAAAACATTTTCCCAGCTTGGCAAAAAGTTTTTTAAACTCGGGGACGTTTTGAGCCCCCGGGGGGAAGTGGTGACGGGGGTTTCTCCGGGGTGGGGAAAATTTGATGAGAATGTCACCCAAAGGATAGACAATAAACAAAAAACTTTTAAAAAAAGGTTTCCCGGGAAAGATCTTTTCACAAATTTTTGGGGGAAAACAGCGGACCCTTTACGAGACCAAATGGCATGACAAGATATTCGAAATGGCCATCACGGGTTTTTTAAAAAGGTTTGTTTTAAAAATCGTAAACCTCTGGGAAGCGAATCAGATTTTTGGGCCCCAGGGGAGACCCAATTTTAGAAAAGTTTTTTTGGCGGCCACGTAGGCGGAAAAAAAACCCTGGGAGATCAAAGGGGGGGGGTACCAAATTTTTAAATTTTTTTTGGGTTCGGGCCCAGGTAATCGATACGGGGCCCGGGAAGGGTCCCATCTTTCATTTTTGACGAAGAAGAATCCGGTCCCCCAGGTGAAGAAGGGCTTATGTTTGAAGCCTTTGCGTAGGTTCTCTTGGATTTTAGCGGTCCCTAGCCTTTGTTCCGGGGGGAAAACGGGGGAAAATTTTGCCCCGAGGGGAGTAGTACCCGGGTGGATTTAATAGGGCCCAAACGGAAAGGGAAAGTTTTGGCCGTTTTTTGGAGGGGGAAAAATCAGCATTGTCCTGGTAAGGGCAGGGAAGACCTGGCAGAGGGTTCTAGGTTTGGAAACGGGGAAACTGAAGGAAAGGGCGGAATGCCCGAAGGGATCGTGAGTGACAGGCCGGGGCCCCAACGAAGAATTCCCCGCCTGTGTTCCAAAAATTTAGGGTCGGAGGGGTGCTCTTGCAAAACCCGGGGAGGCCCAGGAGGTCTCAGGAAAAAGGATCGAGGAGTACGGAAAAAAAACATAGATTTCCCATGTAAAAGCCCCCAAACTGCAAGATGGGGGGGCGCAGTGCAAAAATCCCCAATGGATTTCCCTTTAGGCTTTTGCCACTGCGGAGGGCACGGGAAAAAGGGTTTCTGCAGGGAGGTCACTGGAAACGGTTTCTGGAAACCCGTGCAAAGGCAATAAAGTTCCCGGGGGAACCCCCGAGTCCAGGAAGGCGGGGTCTGGAAAGGGGCTGTTTCCCGGCGGGGTTCCGCAAAGAAAAGAAATGGTTTAGGGCGGGGAAGGGGGTCGCACTGGAAAACCTAGGGTTGCCTCTCCCATGGTCCTTTGGTGCGGGGGTTTCCCGGGGGCAAAAGGACAGTCTCCAATGAAAAGTGACCGGGGGAAACCCCCGCAGTAGAAGCACAACTGCCTGGACCCTCGCTGCGAGGGTTCCTCCAAAGGGAAAATGTTTCCCTTTCCCCCTGCATGGGTTTGTTTTCAAAAAACCCTTGGCGGAAAGGTGTGGAGGGCGTTGGAAGACGGGGGTAATTTGCGGTAGCCCGGGGTGGAAGGGTGGATTTGCGGGGGAGGGGGAGGTCCCGTTGTTTTTCCGGGCAAAAAGGATTTTCGATCGGGTGGGCTAACCGAATCAGTTCATTCCAAAAAAGGTAGGGAGGTCGCGGGCCCGCGGCTCGTTTCCTTTAAAACGTCCCCAAAAAGGGCCTTTTCCAGAAAGTAGCCACCAGAGCCTGTTTTTTCCAGTCTAAAACCGAGGCTAGGGTGGGGGAACTGCAAAAAGGTAGTGTCCCACGTGGGGTTGCCCTGCCGGAGGCGGGGCGTGCTGCGGCAGCTGAGGGGGGTGCCCAGGGGTTATCAAGGGCGTTCCCAAACCCCCAGAGGAAAACTTTTCAAATCAGCCGTTTGCGGGTCTCCTCGGGGCCCACAGCGGAGGGCCCCGGGCCCGAGTTCACCAGTTAGGAGGATAATAATGAAGGGCTTCTTTAGCCCGCTCAGTGGGGAAAATTTTTGTTCCCCGCTTTCGATGTGTTTTTGAAAAAGATGAGGAAACCTCTGCCCCTTTTGGGGTCTCCTTTATAGCGGCGGGGGGGCGGCAGATGCAGAAAAATTTCCCGGTTTCAGAACAGGAGGAGCTTGGGGGCTGCAGGGGGCAACTGGTTTCGGTTGAGACGGCGGCGGTGAGGGGAGGTAGGCGGGCCTCCCAAAGGGTTTTGGGAATTTATGGCTCGAGTGGTCGATGCCTTTACTTGCTGGGCCCCGGCCCTCGTAAAGTCCCGGAGTTCGGGCAGAGGTTCCTGGCGGGTTTCCTGGGCCGATTTACTGTTAAGGTTCGGTGGATCCCCTGGACCAAAAGCCAAGCGATGGTTGTTAAGCCGCCCGGGAAAGGAAAACTAAGTAGCCCCCCCGGGTTTTCCCCCAGAGCCCGCCGCCCCAAAACGGGATGGACTTGCTGCGGGTGAGGCTTCCCCGGTCGTTCCCCCCCCCCCCTGAGTGAAATTTCTTTCCCGGGGGGCGGCCGGGGGTTTCTGCGTGGTTTAAAAAATTTGTAAACCAATGGGTAGTTTAGGAACAGGGGAGGGAAAGGGCAGGGCAGGCGGCAGAGGTTGTGGTAGAGAGGCAGCGGTCAGGGCAGGCGGCAAACAGGCAAGGTCAGGGAAAAAGGTAGCGGAAGGACTGGTACCCGGATAAGCAAAACGGGGCAAAGGGGCACTCCAAACTCCACTAAGCCCCACCAAACCAAACTGGCAAAAGGGGCCCAGGGGGGTACCCTTATTAGGACCAGGCCCGGCAAAAAAGCCAATTTTCCGGGACAAATGGCCCTTTTAAAATTTTAAACCCCGCCGTCGCGGGGCGCGCTAGGGGGCGAAAATGGCACGACGGGGGGGACGACGGAGCGCCGTTCACCGGAGCGGGAACCCGGTTTAAACGAAACCGGGTTTTGGGGAAAGAGGGTGGGGCCCCGGGTGACCTGTGCCCGCGCCCGCGGGCCCCCGGAAAGGGGGGGGAAAAACCCCCGCGGGGCAGCGGCCCGCGGCCCCCCCATGAAAAGCCATGACATGCAGCCCAATTTAGGGCCCGTTCTGTGGGTCACGCCCTATAAATAGGCCAGTCTTTTTTAAAATTTTGCCAATTGCCACTGGGTCTTTTTATGTACACGGGATCTCTTAAAGCAGCCCCCTGATTGCACTCTGTGCCCAAAAAACTTCCAGTTTGATAGTTTCTAGGGGAAAAACCTTTCAACTACCAGTGTGTGTGTGTTTATGTGCCACATGTTTCCCGAACCAGTGTTTTTTTATTTTGAGAATTGCTCTCTGTGCAAAGGGGTTTCATTTTTCCCTTTTTGGGGGGGAACAAACTTTGAACTACGTGTGTGTATTTCTCACATACCACATCTCATTTCAGGCAGGTAATTATTTTGGGTTTTTGTTCTCTGTGTCAAATACCTCCGATTTTATAGTTATTGGGGGTGAAAAAACCTTTTAATTAAAAGTGAAGGGGTGTGTCTACACCCCACACACCAAACACAAAAACCAACCCCCACGTTCCTGAACCAGGTTTTTTATTTTGGGGAAAAAGCTCTCTGTGCTAAAGGTTACTTTTCCAAATTATTGTTGGAATTTTTCTTTATGATTCCACCGATTATGACAAGGGAACCCGTTTGTTAAACGCTTGGAAATTTTAACCCCCTCCCAAAGAAAGAGTGGAAAGGGTTTTCGGCAGTAATTTTTCGGGTTTACGTCATTTCATTTTTCCCTTTCCCTTTTACCCCTCAGTGTCTGCTTTCAATCAGTCAATAATCCATCACTGCCATCAGTATTGCTCAAGCCAAAAATAAACAGGAGTTGATCTAAATCAGAGATGACAAATAAATGGAATATTTGCATGTCTTCTGTGTTTTGTATCCACTCCTGCTTTTGGCTACCTAATCATCAGACAATCCTCATGCAAACAAAGAACCATGTCATACTGGCCTTACAGCTTCTCCGGAGACACAATCGGTTGTGTTTGTCCTTCTTATTCCTTCTGACAGATTAAAAGAAGGGAAAAACTAAACATAGTGGCAACATCATAGAGTGGTGAGGGTGGAAAAAGCATTATGAAACCACAGGGTGGTCAAGTGAGAGAGTGGTCAGTTGGAAGCAGCATGAGTAGGCCACAGAGTGGCACAATGACATATTGTGGAGGTGGCAGCAACACGAGTAGGCCACAGATTGGCACACAGTGTGGAGGTGGCAGCAGCATCAGGTCGGAGAGTGGCACAGTGACATAATTTTGATGTGGTGGCAGCAGCAGCATCAAGCCAGAGAGTAAAATGGTGACATAGCCTGGAGATGGCAGCAGCATCAGAAGGCTACATAATAGCCCAGTGAAGAGCGGGGAGGTGGGTGGCAATATCAGTCCCTGGTAAAGATGGTGGGTGGTAGAAGGAGTAGCTGGCAGCAGATGTGTGACATGAGCGGATATCAGCATCAGAATAGTAGCTGAGGCAGGTATCCAGAAGAATCCAGGGTTCAGGGTCTGCTCCATGTGCTGCTGGTGAGTATCTTCCTCACTAGGCGGGTGAAGAAAGCTGCTCATCAATGACTCCAGACTCAGGTTGCTGCTGATGGAGCTGGTACTGCTCCTACCCCCCCTCACCCCTCCGCCCGCCCACAGCAGCCGTGGCAGTGGTACGTGAGTGCTGAGGAACCCCCTGGTCAGACCTGCGACAGGATGGATGATGGCGCAGATAGGCAGTGGCCAACTGACTACATAGGGTGACTTTATAGTACTTGAGTTTGTTCTCCCTCTCATCAGGTGAAAAAAGGCCCTCATTTTGGACCGGTAGCGAGGGTCCAAGAGGGTGGATAGCCGGAAGTCATCCCTCTGCCGGATGGTGACTATTAAGCTGTCACTACCCAGGCAAATCAGCATGCAGCGGAATCATCTGCGCAAGTGACTCTGAGGAACTCCCTGCCTCCATCTCCATTGTATTCTGCCACAGTGTGTCTGGGTCATCTGCCTCGTCTTCTCATCTCCCTCCACTCCTACTCCTCCTCTCCTGTCACCTGGGTAGAAAAAACACTCATTTTGCCAGACATTGCTTGTGCTCCAATGTCCTCCTCCTCCAGTTCAGCCCCCACTGGACTCATGTGGCAGTGAGATATAGTTGCCACGTCTCTAGTCCCCTGAACAGACAGATTTTGCAGCATCTATTCCAGTACACGAAGCAGTGGAATGACGTTGTTCATCCCATAGTCCTGGCGAGTGACAAATAACGTCACCTCCTCAAAGGACCTGAGCAAATGGCAGGTGTCACGCATGAGCTGCCACTGGCTGATATCAAAATTACACAGAGGAGTACTCCTGTCCACTTGGATCATTAATGACCTTTCTCTGTTCACAGAGTTGGTCCAACATATGGAGGCTGGAATTCCAATGGATGAAAACGTTGCATATCAGTCTATGTTGGGGGAGGCCGTTCTGCCGCTACAGCTCAAGTAGGGTATGCTTGGCGGTGTAGGAATGGCTGAAGTGCATGCAAAGTTTCCTGGCCATTTTCAGAATGTCTTGCAGATGGGTGGAAGACTTGAGGAACCGTTTGACAACGGTGCATGGCTCAGCCATCCTCGGTGCAGTGTGGACACCATGTTCCTTCCATTGTCTGTCATCAGGGTTCCAATTTTCAGTTGTCGCGGAGAAAGCCAGGAATTGATTTTGTCTTTCATGACACGGAGCAGTTCCTCCCCTGTGTGATTTTGTTCGCCCAGGCAAACCAGGTGTAGAACTGTGTGACACCGCTGTGCCCTGCACATGTGGTATGGTGGAGCAGCACTTAGACTTTTGGAGGCTGAAGTGGTGGTGGAGGAGGCGGACATTGGTGCACGAACAGCAGTTTGACAACGTAGAGGAGAAAGCGACATTTCCTGTCCAAGTTGCTGGTGTGGCTGGGCAGGAAGCACATTCACCCAGTGAGCCGTAAAGGACATGTACTGTCCCTGACCGTAGTTACAGCTCCACACGTCCACGCTGCCGTGCACCTTGGAAGACACCGATAGGCTCAAGGACTGGCCCACCTTCTGTTCTACATATTTGTATAGGGCTGGTACTGCCTTTTTCAAAAAGAAATAACGGCTTGGGACTCTCCACCTCAGCTCGGCACAAGCCATTAGTTCTCTGAACGGTGCAGAGTCCACCAATTGGAAAGGGGAGGACTGCAGTACCAACAACTTAGACAGGAGCACGGTCAGCTTCTGCACCTTAGGATGGTTGAAAGCATACTGCTGTCTCTTGGCAATCGCCTCGGTGAACGACTGCTGGCGCCATGAGTAGCGAGGAGCAGGAGCATCTGGACCGATAGATGATGGCAAAGAAACAGCTCCCTTCGGCAGAGGTGGTGGAGCCTTGACTGGCTGAGATGGCATGTGTGTCACTGGCTGCTGCTGTTGCTGCGGTAGGATGGACCACCACATCTGAGACACGTTTCTCCCAGGCCACTGGATGGTGACACTGCATATGTTGATGCAGTGCCATCATTAGGTCCCTGGCCACGCTTCACTTTCTACCCATGTTCGCCTCATCCGGTGTCTTAGAAAAAAACTGCCCCACCACCGACTAATTGATTTTACCACCAACGCTCCGCACTGACTGACTACTACCGCTGCTGCCTCGGTGAGCCCCTGCGCCGCTATTTTCTGGGCTGGAAGTGACCTGCAAAGCGGGTGATCTACCCCATCACAGTTTGGCTCCCGACCTTACACTGCTGTCACCCTGTTGACTCCCGGACCACACTACCGACTTGCTGGCTGCACCGCTGCCTGACGTGCAAGCTGCTGCCCTCTTCTCCCGATGTGATGATGAAGCCCTTGCTACACCGGCTCCCAGTGCGATCAGCTACATCGTCATCTATTAATGTTTGACTGTCACTGCTGTCCTCCTCAGTGGTCTCGGTGTACGAGACTGACCGCTCACAACATAACCTCCCATGCCACTATCCTCATCATTACTTGCCCACCTACTGCAAGCGGATGTACTCCGCAGGTACTCTGTTTTGGACCAACTCCTGTTTCTTTTTGGCTTTAGCAATACTGATGGATTATTTATCGATTGAAAGAGGACACTGATGGATGAAAGGAAGGGCAACATGATCAGTGACGTCAAGACTGACACCCTCTCCATCTCTTTCGGGGGGAGCTCTACATGTATCAGCGTTTTAACAGAAACAGGTTCTGTCATAATCTGTGGAATCATCTGATGACGGATGTAAAAGGAGTGCGCTCTTTGAGGCTATAGTGCGATCTTGGTCCTCTGCTCGGTTTCTTTCTAGCTGACGCTAACATTACCCTGTCAGGCTGCGCTCCCACTTCAGTTATTTGGTCAGTTTTGACCCCGTAACTGCCCAGATAAGTGAAGTGTGAAGTGATTCTAAGAGCGGCGCCCGTCATATGTGTGTCATACTTAATAACAGCATTGTTTCAATACCAAACCATGCTCCCTAGGCATATTTCTGCATGTCACAATGTTCTACAACACCCTACAGGCTCTCTGTCAGCAGGAAATAGCTGTTTTTTAACGTGATTCGTCATGAATAAATTCAGAACCAAACAAATTTAGGGGAAAAATTGGCGATCGCCCGAATCAAATTTTTGAGAAATTCACTCATCTCCATTTATGGCACCAGTGCATCAGGAAAGACATTGCAGAGTTTGAACAGGTTTAAAGGCTGGCAAAGAAAGTAATAAAAGTGGACTATAATACCCAGAATTTTTAAACAACAGATCTGCTCCTTTATTATGGACAGAGGGAACCGATACCTGGGGATCTGCAAGTATCACCTATCATGTATTTTTAGGTTATATTATGGTGTACTAAGTTATCTATATTTTTTATTCTATATGTGGTGGTTCTAAATATACTATACCGGTTGCCCTGATGAACCCTACTGGTTATGAGGGGGAAACGCGTCGGCTTGGTATAGGGTATGATATTTGATATATGGAGTTATAATTGGAGTATCGTTTCCACACATATATTTATCTGACTTTGGGGGAACTTGAGGCGCTTGTTGTAGAGGAGCTGATTGATGTGGTAGGTATTGCTGAAACATGGCTGGACTCCTCGACTGATTGGGCGGTCAACCTTCAAGGTTTTAATCTATTTAGGAAAGACAGAGCGAACAGGAGGGGAGGAGGAGTGTGTCTGTATGTAAGGAGTAATATGAAGGCAAATGTGAAAGAGGTAATACAGGGCGGAGTGGCTAATGATGTGGAAACATTGTGGGTGGAAATACACAGGGAGAATAATGCAGAAAATATTATTTTTGGTGTAATTTATAGACCCCCGAACATCACTGAGGAGATAGAAGAACAGATGCATAATCAAATGGTGCGGGCAGCACAGGCAGGTACAGTGGTAATAATGGGTGACTAATTTCCCAGGCATTGACTGGGGTTACGGTTCTGCATCAACTGAAAAGGGAAGGAAGTTCCTCAATTTGTCAAGGATAATTTTATGGGGGAGTTTGTGGGGGAACCACTAGAAGGATCTCTGTTGGATCT